>JAKUCV010000906.1:0-12219 GCA_028386065.3 Turnera subulata | reverse complement strand
ATACACTCACCAACCCACACCCCCTGATTTTGTTCCAGTTTAGCCGTAGACGAGAGAACACGAGAAAGAACGGAGCCTCTGTTGTTCCTAAAACTAAAAAAGTGTACTATGTGCTTTTTTGTGTAGGAGGAAGTAAGTAGTAGAAACTGGACTTCCTACCGTACAATAATTGTCAGTCTTATAGAGAGAGAGAGAGAGAGACACAGCCATAATAACTAGGTGGACAACCTAAGTTACTTTTTCTTTTCCTTTTTCTTTTTATCATAAACCTGACTCAAGTTAGTGACGGGCAAATCTCTGATATATCTTGAATGGGAAAAAAAGAGGTTATGTTTAGGTCAAAAGTGCTAATGATAGAGAAAGGTATCGGACCCATTGTGTACTGCAAAAATGGCACACGAGGTTTCCTCATTTCTACATCCCACTTCTTCCAAAAAGTGCTTTACATTTGCACCATATTAACCCACCTTAGACCAAGAGCCATGGCCGAGCTTGGTAACTCTAGCTTGTAACCCAAGTGGGGGCCATGAGGTGTTGGAACATTGAGTCAGCCTGATGGGTCGGGTCTTGGTTTGGTAGGCTGCTTACTGGCCTGCCCTGTCCAAGCTTTGAGTGACCCATGTGGCCCGTTTGAAGATTTGGGCTTCGTGGGTCTTAGAGAGGAGGGCAACGCATGAGGCTGGTTTCACAGAGCAGCGACTACCTCCCGCTCTCTCGGCAGTGGAAGGATTACGGGCTAGTGCCACCTTGACCCGCCATGGCCCAGATGGCTGACCACAATTGGACCAACACTTCTCTTTTTGATGGAATTCAACCTTTTAAGGTTCGAAATGTTTTGTGCTTTTGGGAATTTCCCTTACATTTACTAGCTTGCAGAAAATGATAATATTTAATGGATAGTCTCCTCGAACTTATTTATGAAACACAACTATTGGCCCCACCCGAGAAAACTGTGGTCTTGAATGAGAAAGGATCTTTCTGTGAGAAAGAGAGGAGAAAAAAAAGAGGAAGGGTATATTTATTCGTGTGTATTGCCCCATCTTAAAAAAAAAAAAAAAAGAATTGATGATTTAGCAATTGCAGATCATCATACAAAAAGACAATTGAAAAACACAGTAAACAAACCGACAAGAAATGTAATTTTCTTTTTCCATAATTTAAAAATCCGTGACAAACAGGGAAAGTTTTACATTGGTGAACATTAAATATGATCTCGAGTGATATTAAAGCCAATTATTAAAAGAAAAAAAAAGGACAGAAACAATCCATCTCACATCACTGTGGTTCAACTAGCTAACTAAAACTCAAATAGGATGAGGAAAAAGTTTACATAGAACGAGTAATTGTTGAGGATCACTGTGGTTCAACTAGCTAACTAAAACTCAAATAGGATGAGGAAAAAGTTTACATAGAACGAGTAATTGTTGAGGTGGGTCCAAACCCACATGGACCCAACTTAAACTAATGTGGGTTAAAACAAAACAAATAAAAAAAAATAAAGGGATGTATGTGGTATTAGTCAGTGGCAGTGTGTGTGCGTGAGTGAGCAGCAAAAAGAAAAGGAGCAGAAAAAATAAGAGGAGCAGGGGTCTTTGGCCGAGAGCAAGAGGAAAGAAAAGGGGGGAGTTTGCTTATCTTTGCAAGCCTTGATCGGATAGCAAACGGAGTCCGATCTTAATGAAATTTCAGTATGTTGTTCTCCTCTTCAAGCTCTACAAAGTGAACGGAGCTGATCGTTGAGAAGTTTCATGTTTCTGGGTATTGGTGTTATACCCATTTTGTGAGACTTACCCACTCCTCTACTCTAATTGATGCTAGAAATCTACTTGTATACTGATGAGTTTGTTGTTAGAGCCAAGATTAATAGTCTTGATGTTGTTGCTAGTGTGTTAGCCTCTAGTTTTATCTAGAGAGGAATATTTGTTGTAAACCCATTGTTGTTTGTGATAGTGGAGATTGACGGACTTCGGTCCCGTGGTTTTTACCCCATCTTGGGGGTTTTCCACGTATATTCGGTGTTGTGGTTGTGTTGGTTTTGATTGCTAGCATCCATTTTATTGCTTGGTTGTGATATCTCATTTTGGTGGCACAAAGAGGGGAAAGTGTTTAATTGGGTTATTCCGCTGCGCATTTGATTGCGGTTGATTGTTGTTGTCTTGAATTGGTGCGATTTTCCCCAACAAACTGGTTGCGGAGCCAGGTACATTGTTTGTGGTTTCTTGTGCATATCAAAATGGAGGATAAAGCTAGCATGATAAAACTCACTTCATCGAATTACTGTGTGTCGAAGATATATATAGAGGATCATTTGTATTGCAATGATTTGTTTGGGCCTATTGAGTGTGAGGGCCAAAAAGCTGCAAGTACAAGTGACAAGGAGTGGAACTCTTTGAATAGGAAGACAATTGCTAATATCCGTAAGTGGATTGATGTAAGTGTGGTTCATTATGTTAGTCAGATCACAGATGCTTATGAGTTGTGGAAGAAGTTGGAAGAATTGTTTGAGAAGCGGAGTGCGCAGAACAAGGCCTTTTTTATTAAAAGGCTTGTGAACCTGAAGTATTCAGATGGGCATGATATGTCAGAGCACTTAAACAACTTCCAAGGAATCTTGAACCACTTGACTACCTTGGGGATAAATCTAGATGATGAAGTGCAAGCATTGATTTTGTTGAGTTCTTTGCCAGACAGTTGGGAGACTTTGACAGTATCTCTTAGCAATTCTGCTCGTGCTGTGAAGCTCACTTTAGATGCAGTAAAGGATAGCGTGATGGATGAAGCTGCCAAGAGGAAAGAACTGGGGGTTAAGTCCACTGAGTCAGAGGCTCTTGTTACAGAGAACAGGGGGAGGAGCAAGAGCAGAAAGCCGCAAGGAAGAAAACATTCCAAGTCTCGTGACAAGAAGAAAGAGTGGAAGCCTAGAGGAAATTCCAAATTCAGAAGTGAGATTAGATACTATTATTGTGATAAGCCGGGATATATCCAAAGAGAGTGTAGAAGCTTCTAGAGAGATCAAGAAAAAGAAGAAAGCAAGAAGGTTGCCAAAGAGGATTCAAGTGCAGTGGCAATTGATTCCGAAGATGATTCCTTCCTTCTATATGAGAAGGAGAGCATTAATGTTGCACAATAAGAAAACACATGGGTTTTCGATAGTGGTGCTTCCCGACATGTCACACCTTGTATAGAGTTCTTTAGTACCTACAAGAGTGGTGACTTTGGCTCATTGAAGATGGGTAACAAGTTCGATGCTCGGATTGTTGGTGTCGGTGATATTTGTCTAGAAACCAATCTTGGGTGCAAGTTGCTACTCAAGGATGTGAGACATATTCCGGATCTTCGATTGAATTTGATCTCCACCGACATTCTTGATGATGAGGGATATCACAGTAGCTTTGGTAATGGGTTTTGGAAGGTTACTAGAGGAAAAGGTGCAATGGTCTTGGCAAAAGGAAAAAAGGAGAATACTCTCTACCGGACTCAAGCAAAGTCATGCTATGATGAAGTAAATGTCGTTAAGCATGAAGTCTCTATGGAGTTGTGGCATAAGAGACTTGGGCACTTGAGTGAGAAAAGCCTACAATTGCTTGCAAAGAAAGAGTTCTTGCCAAGCTTGTCAGGTACCTTGTCTAAATCTTGCACTCATTGTTTAGTTGGCAAGCAACATAGAGTGTCTTTCCATACTTTTTCTCCATCTAGAAAAAGTAATACTCTTGATTTAGTTCACATTGATGTTTGTTTCATGAGTGATAGATCCTATGGAGGTGCATTGTATTTTATAACCTTTATTGATTACCACTCTAGAAAAGTGTGGGCTTTTGTGTTGAAGAGTAAAGATCAGGTGCTTGATGTGTTCAAGAAGTTCCATGCTAGTGTTGAGAGAGAAACTGGGATGAAGTTGAAGGCCGTTAAAGCGGACAATGGTGGCGAATACCGGGGGTCATTTGAAGAGTATTGCAACTCTTATGGCATCAAGCTTGTGAAGACACCTCCCAAAACACCGCAGCACAATGGTGTAGTAGAGAGAATGAACAGAACTATCTGCAACAGAGTTGTTAGTATGCTCTCTCATGCAAAATTGCCCAAGTCATTTTGGGGTGAGGCAATGAGGACTGCGGTTGATTTGATCAATTTATCTCCTTCCACGGCACTTGATGGTGATGTTCCAGATAGAGTGTGGAGTGGAAAGAATGTGTCTACAAACACTTGAAGGTGTTTGGTTGCAAGGCATTTGTTCATGTGCCTAGAGATAAGAGGTCCAAGCTTGATAGCAAGATCAAGCAGTGTATCTTCCTTGGATATGGGCATAATGAGTTCGGGTATAGGTTGTGGGATTTGAAGAACAAGAAGATCATAAATAGCAGAGATGTGGTGTTCTTTGAAGACCAAACACTAGAAGACTTTGATGAGACAAAAAAGCCTAGTACTTCTTCCTCTTCTTCTACTGACGTACTAGGTGGCCCGAGTACAGTTCCATTTCTCCATGCTGATCACGGGGGAGATGTGCAGAATGATAATGGTGATGTAATTGGTCATGAGCCCGATGATGTTCCTACAGTTGATAATGATGCACCAGAGTATGTTGATGTAGAACCACCACCACAGCCACAGTTGAGAAGATCATCAAGAGAGCCTCAACCGTCTACACAGTATCTATCCAATGAGTGGGTGACAGTTACAGATGAAGGAGAGCTAGAAAGCTATGAAGAGGCCATTTCACTTGAAGATAGAAGAAAATGGTTGGAAGCCATGCAAGATGAGATGAATTCCTTGCATGAGAACAACACTTATGAGTTGGTTGAGTTGCTAAAGGGGAGGAGAGCACTTAATAACAAATGGGTCTTTAGGCTAAAGATAGAAGAAAGTACTTCACAGCCAAGGTACAAGGCGAGATTGGTTGTGAAAGGATTTGGTCAAAAGAAGGGGATTGATTTTGATGAAATTTTTTCTCCCGTTGTGAAGATGTCTTCTATCCGGGTTATTTTGGGTCTGGCCACCCATTTAGACTTGGAAATTAAACAACTTGATATGAAGATAGCTTTTCTCCATGGTGAGCTAAAGGAAGAAATCTACATGAAGCAACTGGAAGGGTTTGAAGTCAAGAGAAAACAGAACCTTGTATGCAAGCTAAGGAAGAGCTTATATGGTCTTAAGCAAGCTCCGAGGCAATGGTACAAGAAGTTTGACTCCTTCATGATAGATCATGAGTTCAACAGGATTACCTCTGATCATTGTGTCTATGTCAAGAGGTACTCTGGTGATAATTTTATTATCCTCTTGCTATATGTGGATGATATATTGATTGTTGGCCATGATGCAAAGAAAATCTGAAGTTTGAAGAAAGCTTTGAGTACTTCATTTGCAATGAAGGATTTGGGACCGACAAAGCAAATACTTGGCATGAAAATCTCTAGAGACCGAAACAAGAAAAAATTGTGGTTGTCTCAAGAAAGATACATTGAGAAGATTCTTGATAGGTTCAACAAGAGCAAGGCAAAACCGGTGTGTTCTCCACTTGCGGCTCACTTTAGACTTAGTCCCAAGCAAAGTCCTACAAGCGACCAAGAGAAGGAAGAGATGAAGAAAGTGCCTTATGCTTCAACCGTGGGTAGTTTGATGTATGCCATGGTGTGCACTAGGCCGGATATTGCCTATGTCGTTGGTGTTGTTAGCCGGTTCATGTCTAATCCCGGTAAACAGCATTGGTCGGCAGTGAAATGGATATTGCGGTATCTCAGGGGTACTTCTAGTTTGTGTTTATCCTTTGGCCATGGGAGTCCGATACTTGAAGGGTATACAGATGCGGGTATGGCGGGAGATGTTGATTCTAGGAAGTCTACTTCTGGGTTTATGATGACCTTTGCAGGGGGAGCTGTGTCATGGCAATCAAAGTTGCAGAAGTGTGTAGCATTGTCCACTACAGAGGCTGAGTACATTGCCCTGACAAAGGGTGGAAAAGAAGTTATGTGGATGAAGAAACTTCTTGAGGAACTTGGTCTTAGTCAAGACAAGTTTGTTGTGCACTGTGACAGTCAAACCGCCATCCATCTCAGTAAGAATCCTACCTTTCATTCAAGGTCCAAGCACATTGAAGTGCGGTATCAATGGATACGGGAAGCTATTGTGATGAAGCAATTGTGTGTCGAGAAAATCTATACAGAGGATAATGGATCCGATATGATGACTAAGCCACTACCGAAGGAGAAGCTTGTTTTTTGCCGGAAGCAAGCGGGCTTGGTAGAGCCCTCCATGTGAGTTTGGAGGGGGAGATTGTTGTGGTGGGTCCAAACCCACATGGACCCAACTTAAACTAATGTGGGTTAAAACAAAAAAAAATAATAAAGGGATGTGTGTGGTATTAGTGAGTGGCAATGTGTGTGTATGAGTGAGCAGCAAAAAGAAAAGGAGCAGAAAAAATAAGAGGAGCAGGGGTCTTTGGCTGAGAGCAAGGGGAAAGAAAAGGGGGGAGTTTGCTCATCTTTGCAAGCCTTGATAGGATAGCAAACAAAGTCCGATCTTGATGAAATTTCAGTATGTTGTTCTCCTCTTCAAGCTCTACAAAGTGAACGGAGCTGATCGTTGAGAAGCTTTATGTTTTTAAGTATTGGTGTTATACCCATTTTGTGAGACTTACCCACTCCTCTACTCTAATTGATGCTAGAAATCCACTTGTATAGTGATGGGTTTGTTGTTAGAGCCAAGATTAATAGTCTTGATGTTGTTGCTAGTGTGTTAGCCTCTAGTTTTATCTAGAGAGGAATATTTGTTGTAAACCCATTGTTGTTTGTGATAGTGGAGATTGACGGACTTCGGTCCCGTGTTTTTTATCCCATCTTGGGGGGTTTTCCACGTATATTCGGTGTTGTGGTTGTGTTGGTTTTGATTGCTAGCATCCATTTTATTGCTTGGTTGTGATATCTCATTTTGGTGGCACAAAGAGGGGAAAGTGTTTAATTGGGTTATTTCGCTGCGCATTTGATTGCGGTTGATTGTTGTTGTCTTGAATTGGTGCGATTTTTTTCCAACAGTAAACAACCCATAATTGTTATAATCATTAGGGTAAATCGCATATATAGGGTCCGTACTATTTCAAAAGTATCGTTTGAGGGTCTATATAATTTTTTGTCCCTTTTACGGGTCTATACTCTTATTTTACGTCCCTTTTAGGGCTCTCGGGCAGTCCACATCATCAGCAGGGCTGCCCGGGACCCCTAAAAGGAACGAAAAATAAGAGTACAGACCCGTAAATGGGATAAGAAATAGTAGAGACCCCCAAACGATACTTCTGAAATAGTACGGACCCTATAACTTCTCATCCGAAACTAATAACTCATCGTGACCATTTTCTTGTTCTCGGTCATTTTCCCTATGGGTTAGAATATCAGTTTTTGCTATTTTTTTAAATTTCGAGATAAGAGTGGAGACTGGTACTATCCTTTATACCATGTTAAAATAAGAATGAGGAAAAAAAGTTGAACCAAAATAAGTTCCGGACGAGAAGTTATGGCCATTTTCGAATTTACTGCACGAGTTTTATGTGAATTTTTCAAATTTTGAGCTAAGTGTGGAGACTGATACTATCTATTAGTCCATGTAAAAATAATAATGATGAAAAAATTTGAACCAAAACGAGTTCCGAACAAGAAGTTATGGCCATTTTCGATTTTAAGGTAGTTTTCTCTAGGGGTTTTACACGAGTTTTTTTCCAAGTAAATCACATATATAGGGTCCGTACTATTTCAAAAGTATCGTTTGGGGGTCTGCACTATTTCTTGTCCCTTTTACGGGTCTTTACTCTTATTTTTCGTTCCTTTTATGGGTCTCGGGCAGCCCCGTTGATGACGTGGACCCGAGACCCCTAAAGGGACGAAACATAAGAGTATTATAGACCCGTAAAAGGGACAAAAAATAGTACAGACCCCCAAACTATACTTTTGAAATAGTACGAACTCTATATATACGATTTACCCTAATCATTAAGGAACAGTATCCTCAACAAACAAAAGAAGATTAGAATCATGTAACAGGCTTTTGTCATTAGAGCACAATAAAAGCGATTATGATTTAAACCGCACCCCTTAATGCCATCGAACTCAAAGAAGGCAAACTGAAAGAATGAACAAACTACAACATGCAAAGAGAGAATGCATAAGGTGAACTACCAAAGAGAACCTGCTCTTCTTAAGGTGAACTACCAGAGAGAACCTGCTCTTCTCTCTTCAGATACATTTGGAAAATCTGTCAGCTTCCATGAGTAGTTTACACTATTTTCAAATCCTCCTGTAGTAGAATCACAGACTGAAAAGTGAACAATTCACTGAACCCTTCAAGGAAAACAAAATAAGAACAAGAATTATTTGTGTACTCCTCCTTTGCATCTTATTCCTTTCTACAATCCAGACCTCCATGTAAAAAGCAGTGGTGCACTCATGGAAGCCCTATACTAGACACTGGTGTATGGAATATTTCAATATTTGGATTTTGAAGCACTTGATGATGAAAACATGAATTAGGAAACAAAAAAAAAAAAATTGATCAGACAGGGTTAGTCATAAGGACAAAAAGAAAAAACCAAATCGCCACATCCCACTTTCACAAAAAATAAAAGCAAACAAAATAGGATTTTACAATTTGACACCCCAAAAAAAACACACAAAATGACTAGAACGGTACACTAGGCGTATGTAATTAATTCCGCAAAAATTATATAGACGAAAAAAAAAGCTCACAAAATGAGTGGAATCATTTTTTACTATAACTGAGGCTGGAAAACAAACCTGTGTTAATCGATTAATTTCTTTCTTCTTTTTTATTAAAAAAAAAAACGAAAACAAAGTAGTAGTAGTAGTAGTAGTCAAATTATCACACGACTTGCTTGTTAACCAAACCGAACAAAAAATAAACACTTAAATTTTTTGAAAACAAAAAAACAGGTTGGATGATACACTCACCAACCCATACCTCCTATTTTGTTCCAGTTTATGCGTGACGAGAGAGCACGAAAAAGAACAGAGCCACTGTTGTTCCTAAAACCAAAAAAGTGTACTATGTGTTTTTTTGTGTTGGAGGAAGTAGAGAGATTAGGGATGGCAATGGATGTCTGTTAACGGGGAATCCGCGGGGAATCCCCGAATGGGGAACGGGGATGGGGGCAATTTTCCCCCCGCAGGGGTGGGGACGGGGGACATTTTGGCCCCGTGGGGAATTTGGGAATGGGGGCGGGGAGTGCTGCCCCCGACCCACGGGGACCCCGAAATAAGCAAATATACAAAAATACCCTTGAGTCATTATCCGATTAACCAATAAGTTGGAATTGAGGAGTAGGCAAAATTTTTGAGATGCAATTGTTGAGTTAGTTGAATGCAAACAACTGATTTTATTTTAGTGTTCTAGTAGAGACAATGAACTAGTAGCCATCTTTAATTTTCTTGTCTTATATTTTGAATCATGTAAACCAAAATAATTAAACTAGTAATAATTTTTAATTTTATTGTCTTATATTTTGAATCATGTAAGCCAAAACAATTAAATTTGTTTATAAGTTAACTTTGATTACTTTAAAAAATACATATATTTTATCAATTTATATCTATCAAATTGGGGAATGGGATCCCCGTGGGGATCCGATTTTCCGTGGGAAACGGGGATGGAGGCAATATTCCCCCCGAACGGGGAATGAGATGGGGACGGGGGAACATTTCTGAAACGGAGTTGTGGGTGGGGAACCTTCCCCACGGGGACCCCGACCCATTGCCATCCCTAAGTGCCCGTTTGGTTTCTGGGTTTGGGAGCGCGGGATAGGGATTGAACCCGATCTCACCGTTTGGTTGAAGAAAAAAATAGAGCGGGCTTGGGATCGGGGTGGGATTGAATCCCACGAACCCGGGATAGAAGGCTTCAATCCCGCTTTTCAATCTCACCCGCGGGGCGCGGGATTGAAAAGCCGGGATAGGGATTGATTTCTCTTCCTCTCTACTCTCTCCCGCAGAATAAATCGAAAATCCCCAAAATCGTGAACCAAACCCTAGTTCTTCAATCCCCCAATTAACCCTTAATTCCCCTACAATTCGTCAAATTACTCTTAATTTTTTGTATTTGCTTATGATTTGCGCCTAATCTAGGGTTCTTTGGTTGTTAAAACAGGATTGAAGGGCTTGCGCCTAACAGTCCTATGTCTTTGGTCATAGGATGACGGAATCCGGTTTGCTTGCAGTGGAGGAAGCCAAGAAAGTTTTTGAGAAGAAACAAAAGAAGGGGGCACGCAAGGTCACTTCACCAGCAAAAGGTGATTCAACCCTGTCCTAGCACTGCATCAAAACAGCCTATGAAGCGCAAGATTGAGAGCTCTAACGGTGATTCTGATGATGACTTCTGCCCAAGTAAACCAGCAAAGAATCATAGAGCATCTTAGACTAACCAACATTCATTGTTATTGTCATTGGAGGAATTTAGCACTCTTTTCACTAATTTATGATTGTGAACACTAAATCTGTACTGAGCAGTGATGTTTATGCAGGCTTTCATTAAAAAATTTATGAATTGATGTCTTGGTTCCAAAAAATAATAATGTGAAAAAAATTTATGAATTGATGTCTTTGTCAAGAACCATTGAAACACTCGAATCAAGAAGAGGCTAAAGCTTCTTCGGGTAGACCCAGTGACCCACAAGCCCGTTAAGAACACAGAAAAGAGTACTGCTAGTTGTGAAGAAAATGAGACAATTCCAGAATCAGATGCAGCAAGAGAACAAATGGAAATCTTGGAAGTCAAGTCACAGGATGTTCAAGCCAAAAATAATTTCTTAAGCCACTGAATATTTTTTTTAATAACCATTAAGCCATTAATTATAATATAACAATAAAAAAATAAAGGATATTTTGGTATTTCAATTTCGCAAATAAAGGGTATTTTGGTATTTCAATTTCGCAAATTTGGTGACTTCGTGCTTTTATATATAGTATAGATGTGTAATGGATGCTTCATTTTTATGCATTTTGCATTGGGTTTTATAAAAGAATAGGTGTCAAAAAATTACATAACCATCTAATTTTAATGCCATTTTTATGTGCATACTCATTTTAATGAAATTATGTTTTACTTTGAAAAAATAATAAATGTAGAAAGATTACATATTCAATTACAAAATTAATGCAATGAGGCTTTGGTTTTAAATAATAATATATATGGGAAAAAAATCAATTTTATAATAAAAAAATTAAAAGCAAAAGTCAAATGACAATCCCAAACTCATCCCAAACCCACCCCAAATCTAAACCCAACAATCAAACACCAAGTTTAATCTCAAGGACAAACTGGTCATATTGTCATCTAACCCAATCCCAAACCCACAAACCAAACATAATTTTGTATTGTAATCCCATCCCAGGCCCAATCCCAATCACAGCAACCAAACAAGATGACCTGAGATTGATCCCAGGCTCAATACCATCCCACCCTGGGATTGATCCCAGGCTCAATCCCATCCCAGACAATCCCACGAACCAAACGGGCCCTAAGAGAGATATACACACCCATAATAACTAGGTGGGCAGCTTGGGTCAATGTTTTTGTTTGTTTTTATTATCATAAACCTGAGTCAAGTTAGTCACCGACAAAAAACGTATAGATTCTTTCACTCGAGTAAACATGGATGTGAAAGAATCTTTTTGTAATCTTTACAGTTCTGTAATTTTTACAGAAAGATTTACAAAAAGATTCTTTCATTTTTTTTTGTTTTGGCGTTGGTGTCCTGGCCAGCCTATCTTTAAAGGAATCATAAAGGTTAGAGTGTAAAAAAAGATTCTTTCACATTCATGTACAGTTTGCGTAAGATTTACAGTTTACTCGACTGGAGATTAATCTTTGCAGAAAGATTCTTTCACATTCATGTCCATATTTTACTCGAGTGGGGCCAAATAAGTTGAGTTTCCTATACATTTTTGGTCTGACATTAATTAAAGGTGATGGGAACTTCAGAAAGAAAAAATAAAAAATAAAAGAAGGAAAGGATATAATTATTCGTTTGTATTGCCCCAATCTTATTTAATAATTGATACAAAATAATAATAAAAAAATGTGTGAAATAATAACAAAAGTGTTCTTATTTTTTTAAAAAAGTGTCCTTTGTGCATATTGTATAAAACAAAATTTTAAAGTTTGACTAACACTCCTTTTTGCAATCTATTAAAACATATTCTTTTCCGATATTTTTCCATCCTTATC
>JAKUCV010000905.1:122555-141524 GCA_028386065.3 Turnera subulata | reverse complement strand
ATAGGCACCTTGCTAGGGCAAAACCTACCTAGTGTTGATCTAAGCAATGATTAGTGCTCATCATGGAAGGCAACTAAGAACTTAATATTTCATCAACATATGTTCATACATCTCATGCATATAATCATTTAATCATACATTGATGTTAAGCAAATTTGGAAAACAAAAATGCAAGTGAACATCGATGTCTATGAGAATCCGATTCTCCCCAACAATTGGCAGTGCTTCAAGAACATCGATGTTGTGACAAGTAAACATCGATGTTTATAGGTCTCTGGAACTCAAGAACATCGATGTTCAACTCTTAAACATCGATGTTGTAGTAACTTGAACTCCAAACCAATTGGCCGAGGCTCAAAAACATCGATGTTGGACACTACAACATCGATGTTTTGAGTACCCTGAAAGTTCAAAATTTGGCAGTAGTATAATAACATCGATGTTGGATTAGAACATCGATGTTTGAACTTCTTGAACTCTATAACATCGATGTTTAAACACAAACATCGATGTTTAAACACAAACATCGATGTTATTTGAGTTCTGGAAATTCATTCAGTTTGGCCGAGGTCAAATAACATCGATGTTGTCACTTACAACATCGATGTTGTTGAGCACCTGCATGAGAACATCGATGTATTGTCACACAACATCGATGTTATGAAGATTCTGCCGATTCTAGCTTCATCTAAACATCGATGTTGGTGACACAACATCGATGTTATGAAGGTTCGGCCAATCCTCAAGCCATGCCAACATCGATGTTGGTCACACCAACATCGATGTTTTGGCCAGACACCCCTTGAACGACAATCGTTCAAAACACAAACCGACACTCGGTTTTCCTTAATCGAACTCTTCGATCTACTACCATAAACACCTTAATTGATATCTCACACTAATCAAGTGCTTCTTGTCAAAACACTTTTGACAAATCAACATGCATATCTCATATACTCAATTGAACACAATATGGCATGATCATGCTATATCACATAAAACATATCATGCATATTTACTCAAAACATACCAAACATATGCACATATTTGCATGGCAAATCATATATACCAAAACAAAACTTAGCATATCATTTGATAACCACAAAACACACCATGTTCAAAATCACCTAGCATATCACATATACAAGTTGATTCCTACACATGCTTAGATGATCATATCACATATGCATCATTTACACGGTTTAAGAGCGTCACAAGTTGCTCCGCTACCACTGTAAGTTTCCCTAGGCTATATGACATTCATATAAAAGCAAAAGATGCAGCGGAAGACAAGGGAAACAACCAAGAACACATGTGAAGCTAGTAAACCGTATAATAATTTTTTAACATACCTGGAAGGTTAGGATCTTTCACCTAACTTGTGTAAGGAATCAGTAAGAGCAAGAAGAAGACCTGCTCCTCTACGGTATCCACACGAACCGTGATCGGCTTCGAATCGTCACACGAATCAAGCCTCGAGCACTCCCACTTGATGTGCTAGCAACAAAGGTAGGAGCTAGTGTGTGTTTGGGGTGTTTTGGAGTGCTTAAGCTCTTGCTTCTTTCACAAAGAAGAAGAACTGAAGAGAGGTGTTTTTCAGAGAATTTTGGGGCTGCCAAAACGTGGTCAAGAGGCTGAGAATGAGGTGAATGATCTGATCACAAGCCACACTCACAACACCCACTCATTGTCCACATTAGTTTAGTCTAATGGCCAACATGGTGGACCAATGGTGCTGATCATTACCACCATTGTCTCCCACTAATCCCATCAGACCTAACACCTCCACCTAAGCATGTCTCATCAATAATTCTGATAATTATTGATGCCAAAACCGGCCCTGGTTCAACCATGGTCCAACCACGGTTCAACCATGGTCCAACCACACCCGGTCCAACCATGGTCCAACCACGGTTCAACCACCTGCCCGAATCAACGGTTCTATGTGTGTGACCCTGTAGGCACTTGTAACGTCCGACAATGATTGTAAAATCTCATTTTACAATCATAAACAAAGAGCGGCGTTTAGCAACACATCATTGCTACCCGAACGACAAGATCAAAACTGATTCACTATGCCTCGGAATATGTCACCGTCCTATCGTCCCATTATCAAGATTAGACCGAGACATGGAAACGTCAATCTCGTATATGTCTAATCTCGGTTTCTTGATCCTCGAGTTAACTGTATAAAATGGATACCCGTGATATCATCATATCACCCTATCCGAGCATGGCCATGCATTTAACAGTTCAACTCTATCAAGAAACCTACTCGATAATATGCCCGTTATATAGGTCGGACGAATCCCTTCTTGATCAATCAAAACCCACTACATACTAAGCATATACCCAATGATTACCCTTATGTCCACCCAGTTACGGATGACTAGGAATACTATCAAAGTACATGATTCATATGTAGGATACCTTGACGATCTCAGGTCGAAGGACAATCACATCTATAAGAAACGCTATCGACATACATATAACGTTCCATGTAGCGTTCTTATGTGGGTCGGTCCGGTCATCAAGATCCCCATCTTGTACCCGTATGTAGAATTCGCATCTCATACAATCCTCAACATACGCTAGTCTTATTTTATTATTACAACCCAGCCAAAATAATAAACGACTAGGGACTTTTAAGAATATACATATCAAATACATATACACTAGGGTTATATATATGTGCAAGCGATTATCTCATAATCATATATATAGGCATAACCTCAAATATGTATACATGAATACAATCATCCAAAGATTGGCTTTTGGGCATATTACTAACACTCTGCAACTTGCATATCATATTGGCATTCTCTGGATCGACAAAACCTTCAGGTTGTGTCATATACACATCCTCCAAAAGAGTTTCGTTAAGGAAAACGGTTTTGACATCCATTTGTCATATCTCATAATCATGGTATGCGGCTATAGCCAACAGAATCCGGATGGATTTAACCATGGCAACTGGTGAGAAAGTTTCATCATAGTCAATACCATGAACTTGCTTGAAACCTTTTGCAACCAATCGCCCTTTGTATGTAATCACATTACCATCCATGTCGGTCTTTCTCTTAAAGACCCATTTGCACCCTATGGGTTTTACCCCTTCGGGTGGATCGACCAAGGTCCATACCTTGTTTTGATACATGGATTCCATTTCCGAATTCATGGCCTCTAGCCACTTCTCAGAGTCCGGACCCATAATGGCCTGCTGATAGGAAGTGAGCTCATCCTCATCTATGAGCATCATGTCTCCAGTATGAGTCATGAGAAATCCATATCTCTCAGGCTCATACCGTGTCCTATCCAACCTACGCGGTCCATGTGTTACAGGTACAGGAATCTCATCCACAACATCTTGTGGTTCCTGCCCTTGTTCCATCTTAGCCTCTATCTCTCGAACTTCTTCGAGTTCTATTTTCCTCCCACTGATTCCTCTAGAAATAAATTTTCTTTCTAGAAAAATAGCAGTTCGAGCCACAAACACTTTGTGCTCTAAAGGATTATTGAAATAATACCCTTTCGTTTCCTTAGGGTATTCTACAAAGAGGCACTTGTCGGATTTAGGGCCGAGTTTATCCGAAGTTTCACGTCTTACGTAAGCCTCACAGCCCCAAATTCTCATAAAAGACAAATTGGGACGCTTCCCAGTCCATATCTCATATGGTGTCTTTTCGACAGATTTTGATGGAACACGGTTTAGTGTGAATGCAGCATTTAACAATGCATGTCCCCGAAATGATGAAGGAAGGTCAGCTTGACTCATCATTGAACGAACCATGTCCAACAAGGTTCTATTCCTCCTTTCGGATACCTAAACGACAATGCCAAAGGTAGGTTTCATTCGAATCGTTCGTTCTAACCTACTTCGTGCTAACGTTATAGATTGCGGTTTCTAGGTTTAGAACATACAAATCATTACTCAAATACGCACCACCATAATAAACATCGTTGAAATAAATGGAACAACAATTGTCCTTTATTACAAATGAAAATCCTTTCTTGTCAAGACAAGACACAGAAATCAGATTCCTGCTAATGGTTGGTACATAATAGCAATTGTCTAGTTCCAAAACTAAACCACTAGGTAAGGATAGATAGTAAGTTCCTATGGCTAATGCAGCAACTCTTGCTCCATTTCCCACACGTAGGTCTATCTCACCCTTTGCCAATCTCCTACTCTTTCTTAGTTCCTTCACATTTACACAAATGTGAGAACCACACCCGGTATCTAATACCCATGATGTAGAGATAGAGACATTAGCTTCTATAACATAAATACCTGAAGTGGAAGTCTTACTTCCCTTCTGCTCCTTCACCTCTTCAAGGTAAATAGGGCAATTGCGCTTCCAATGGATGGACTCTTCCATCCTGCATTGGAACAATGTGTAACGCCCCGGATTTTCATAATTTGATTTTTTGAAATTTTCGAAATTTTTATTCCAATTTTACCCTTGAGGTATTTTCGAGTTTTAGCCGAGGAAATTGATTACTATGCCTTGGAAACGTCAATTTTGAGTTGGTGTCGTTCATGGTTCGGGTCCCGTTGGAAACGGGTTCGAGAACGGGGTGAAACGCGAAGATTAACGTGGGTACTAGTGAAACTATGTCGTTTTGGTTACTGTTTAAAAAAAAAAAACAAATAAACAAATGGGCGCGTTGACCAGGCAAGGGTTGACCGCGCCTAAGCGGACGACGGGTCGTCCACTAGGGCGGCCAACCCTAGCCCGCTTCCTTCCTTTTCTCCTCTTCTTTCTTTTCTATTATTTCTCTTTCTCTTCTTCAATTTTTCCTCCAAGCCGCCGCCTACCCCTGCCTACTCTTCTTCCTTCTTTCGTCCTTCTCTCCCTCTCTTCCCCTCGTCTGCGTCCACACATCAGCCTCCAATCCGCCACGCCGTTGATTCTCTTTTCTCAGATCGTTGTCGCCGTTGCGGGTTGCAGAGGGGACTGAGTGAGACCGACCGGGTGTGACGAGGAGCACGGGGAACCGCTTCCATTTTCCTCGCGTACTGGCAAGTCTAATCTCTTCCTTTTCGTTCTCGGTTCTTTTGGGTTCTTTTGTGTTGATGGGTTTGTTTGATGATGTGTCGGTTGCGTGCTGTTGGATTGTGGCTGGGGTCGTGCGTGCGTGCGTCGTTGGTCGTCGCCGGCGTGCTGTGGTTGTGTTGGTTTCGGGTCGACGGTGTTGTGACGATTGTTGGTGGTGGTTTTACGTGTTGGTTGCTGCCGGGGTGATTCTGTGGGGGTGCGTGACTGTGTGCGTGTGTGCCGGCAGTGAGGTGTTCGTGTTAGTTTGTGTTCCTCTCCGGCCGAAGGTGCTTCAGGGCTCGGATTGGGTTTCGGGCAGTGGACGTTTCGGCAGATTTGTGTGAATTTCCGGGTAAGAGCCTTTGGTTTCTTCTTTTGCAATTCGTTTTAAGGATTTGCGTGGTAGTTTTGTGTTGAATCTGAATTGGTTTGTGGTTGTAGGGTTGTTTTGGCAGTTTTGGGTGTTTTCCGGCGAGTTCACCGGAATGTTAGAACTCATGCCTCCTTGTTTCATTTCAGGGTTTTGATAATGACAAACCTTGGCTCAATTGATGACAACCTTGAAGCAAAAAGAAATCAAGCAAACAAGTGCTTAACCAAAGTGATCAAGAACTCAAGTGAAGATATGATCAAGAGTTAAAGTGCAAAAAGAGCAAGAGAAGTTAGGACCCCTTTGTACAAGGTAAAATACTCAACTTCTCCTAGGCATTGGCTCAAAATAAAACAAGTTTTACTCATGCATTTCATAGCATCATTTCAATCACAAAATGTGTTTTCAAATAATGAACATCAATGTAGTGAGTTTAGACATCGATGTTGCTGCCTTAAAACTTCTTCCAAAACGGGCAGTAAGGTCTGAACATCGATGTTGGCATCCCAAACATCGATGTTCTCATGACCGTTGCACTTAAAAATGGTCTGCCCGATCAAAACATCGATGTTGTGATTTGAGACATCGATGTTCTTCATATTGATTTTTAATCTTTTTGGCAGTAGCTCCAAAACATCAATGTTGGATTATAAAACATCGATGTTCTTGTGACCGTTGGTCAAAACATCGATGTTGTCATTAAAACATCGATGTTGTGATTTCTTCAAGGTTTTCCAAAATTTGGCAGAAGCGGAAAAACATCGATGTTCTATTGAAAACATCGATGTTCTGATAATTGATTTCAAAATGAATTTTGCCGAAGCCAAAAAACATCGATGTTTCATTTTCCAACATCGATGTTCTTGCATAACATCTTTTTCATCATATTTTTGCGAAGCTAAAAAACATCGATGTTGTAATTGAGAACATCGATGTTGTATCTGAAAACATCGATGTTGCTCAGACAAACATCGATGTTCTACTAGCCGTTGGAGCATTAATTTAAAATTGCTGGCTAAAACATCGATGTTTAAAGTGAAAACATCGATGTTTTGTCGTTGTAGCAGACAACTTTTCAGAACCCACTATGTTTTATTTAAGGCTATTTTTGGGTGGATTTCAAACGGCTCTATAACTTTTCAGAGCTACAAATTGAGCATTTTTGGCTATGTTTCAGAACCAATCAACTCTCTACTTATATGCATTCATCTCATACATTCAAATAAATCTTTGTTGAGCCAATATCCTATTGAGGATTTGAGAGTTGCCTTTTAGAGCTTCATTTGTACACTCACATCTGCTCTTTGAGAGACCTATTGTTTGAGTGATTATTGTGTTGTTATACACCTTGAGGGAGGTTAGTTCCCTTAGTTAGATTCATAAGAAGAGGGGTATATCTTCTTGGGTGAGAAGTCTTGAAGTGAGGTATCTTCAAGCAAGAGAGCTGAGGTTCATGTGACTTGAACTTTCAGGGTTTAGGATTCTTGTGACTAGAATTCCTAGGTTGTAACGGTTTGTTAAGCACCCGTAAGCTTAACGTAGATAGTGAAATCTTCAAGTGAGACTTGAAGGGCTGGATTAGCCACACTAGTAGAGTGTGTGTGTTATTGTTCCTAACAATTGGTAGTGGAGCCTAACTCTCTGAAGACTTAACCGTTTGAGAGGAAATCTTCCATGGCTTCTTCAAGTAATCATGCAGGAATTCTCGAAGGACATTCAACCGTCCGTCCACCGTACTTTGATGGCACCAATTACAGCTACTGGAAGGAGAGGATGAGAATTTTCCTCCAATCCAGCAACTATGCTCTTTGGCGAATCATGAAGATTGGAGAGCAAATTCCGATGAAAAAAGTTGGTGAAATCCAAGTGCCAAAGACGGAGGAGGAGTACAATGCTGCAGACATCGTATTGGTTGAAAACAATGCCAAATCAATCAATATGCTCTATTGTGCAGTCAACCCCGACGATTATCAAAAAATCTCTTGTTGCACAACCGCAAAAGAAATGTGGGATAAGCTGAAGGTTACCTACGAAGGAACCGATCAAGTTCGGGAGGCTAAAATCGACTCCCTCACCTCTGATTATGAACTCTTTCGTATGAAGGAGAATGAGGGAATTGAGGAGATGTTCGACCGTTTCTCCAAAATTATAAATGAGCTTCATGCTCTCAAGAAGGTCTACTCCGACAAGGACTTGGTCAGAAAAGTTCTTCGAAGTCTCACTCCCGAATGGCGATCAAAGGCGGATGCCATCTACGAAAAATTTAGTTGTATGAAAGAATATTAGTGTTATTGTATTTTTTTAATTACTGTATATGGGATGGGGTTGTGGTGTTTGGTTCTGGGTAGTTAAAAGCTCCAGTTGCCTAAAGATGGGAAGCTATTGGTCACTTTGAGGGGTTTTGCATCCCTGTAGTGGGGGGTTCTTTTCAGGGAAATCTAGTTATGGTCTTATTTTCAAGTCTCGTCAAGGAAAAGTTCAAACTTTTTGTTTACTGTAAAATTCTGTATCATCCTGTTTTGCTGCTATGGGCTTTGGCTGTTAAACTAACATACCAAACAAGGTGTTGGTGCAGTGGTCCAGCATGCTGCGACCCCTTAACTCACACGTCCCGGGTTCGATCCGGAGAAACGTGGAGGTATGGAAAATGCATCTGTTGGGAGTGGTTAAATATGTTGGACCCCGCTCGTGGTCTTAGGCTAAATGCCTGGGAAGCGAGATTGGGTGTCGGGCCACGGATGAGATTAGTCTGGCTTGTCGAGCTAGGACACTCATCAGAATCAAAAAAAACACATTATACCACTGTCCACAAAAGATGTCAAAATCCATGAAACCAACAAACAAATAGAAGACTAGTGTCCTTTTTTTTTTTTGAGTTAAGGTTCTTCTGTTTCTCCTGCTTCTCTCATTGTGGCTTGTTCTATTGTTCTATCAAACACAGAACCTAAGATAAAGCAATGCTCATGATTGTTGTTTCAGCCTCTTTAAAGGCTTCAGACAAGAAAAATACATTCTTGGTTACCTGCCAGACTCCCTTTCTCTGTTTCCTCTCCCCTTTTTACTTCAAAAATGACTTTATCTTTGCACTTGACAGTGTTATGCGTACTGTAGGTGCATCCGCATCACAGCCATGGCAACAAATATTTTCAAGCTCGATGCCGACGTGTTTGGATGGCAACAAACACAGTGATTAGTAAGCTTCTTCTCGTAATCACTCTTTCTCTTGCAATTGAGATGATAGATTGATCATTCCAATTTGGATGAGAAAGCATCAAGCTGTGAGTGCATTCAACATCCTTGTTTTGTGCTTCTAAAAATAGGATGAGAATGATGTGCATGAATGCTTTCCATGTGAGCTCACTCTGAATGCTTGTTTTGTGCATGAATGAGAATGATGTGCATGAATGCTTTACATCTTATTGATTGGTGGTTTTGTATTCACTGGTGTTTTGGTGTTTTGTGCATGAATGAGTACTTCTCTAAATCCTATGAGATGAAAAATCCTCTATTGTATTCTGTTTGCAGGGGGCTTATGTTCAAGGAGGAGTTTGACTCAAGCTTTATTGGATTCAAGGCAGATGGGGCAAAATGGCTTGTAGAGAATAGACAGTAACTAAATTTCATTTTAATAGTGATTGTTTTATTCCATTTCAGGAGATCATGTTGGTCTGACAGGATTAGTTTTATTAGTTATTTGTTGAAAAATTGAGTACTCAAACATGTGTATTTGTTGACATTAAGCAGCGTGATCCTTCTTGGTACCAAATTGTATATTTATATTGTTTAAAACATTGAATATTTGATTTTGTTGGGTTCACAGTTTTGTCCACGTGATTTAAATATTCAGGTTTTAAATGAACTGTTTTAGCGAATTATTATTGCTATTATCCTATTTTATTTATGGTCTTTTTTATTGCCTTCTTACAAATTTCTTATTGTATATTGTCTGTAAGTAAAAATTTCCTTACCACTTACTTACAAGTTTGTTATAGTTTGCTTATGGGAGTGTTTGATACTCATAATTTGTTCCTTACACTTTACTTATAATTTTCTTACGAATGTAGGCAGTTAAAAATATATCATTATCGTTTTGGTACCAGTTGCTTACTGAATTTAAGTTTCTTACAAAGCGTTTGCTTATGGCTTCTGGCAGTTAGCAAATTGTAAGGAAACGGTAGGCAAATGGTTTGCCTTTGAAATTTGTGAGGGATTGGTAAACAAACCTGTTTTTCTTCCCAATTTCTTAAAGGACATTGCCCATAGAAATAGCCTAGAAATTGGTAGTGTCTACTCTATTACTTTTAATATTTATTCTTATTGCAAGAAGATCCCCTCTCTCCCAAAGCCCTCTTGCTATATTCTCTCATTTCATCTAAGAGCTTCATCTTCCCCTCCTCCTTACGATGTATCAAGGACCATATTCCCCCCTCTATATCACCAGCATTTCTATGTACTAATTTAATTAATAAGAACATGCTAGACCCGATAAAAACATAGTTGGAATTTTTTAACCCTCGAGGCTCGAACTAGTCTCTAAATCGGGACCAGGGTCAATAGCCTTTGTTTTACTGCTGCGCAAAAAGTAAGTAAATGTGCGGCTTTTTCTCCTTTATCTATTGTGTGCACTAAGGACACATAATAAGCCTTTAAACAAATAATATTTTCTTTGTAACTAAAATAATCTTTTTAATTCCAATTTATCAAAAAAATAATCTTTTTAATTGTATGTTGTAATTATTCTAAGACATAATAATGAAGTGGCTATTTCAATTATTAAAAATATGATATATAGGCATTAATCGTGACTCGTGAGAATTTATTTCATTTAAGGTTTATCTTATGACACTAGGCACAAGATAGAAAAACCCTATCTTGTGCCTAGGGTTTATCTTAAGGACCTAATTAATCCAAATTATGATAAGAGGGACCATAATAAATATTTAAGAGCATTTGAGGGATCGGAAATTTTAAATTTCACTTGCAGAATTGATAAAAAGACTTATTTGGTATAATTAATAAAGAAATTCTCACAAATATCACTTTTTTCGTGACTAAAATATTTTTTTTAATTGCATAGTATAATTAATCTAAGACGTAATAATTAGATGGTTATTTCAGTTATTAAAAAAATGATAAGCATGAGAATTTAATTCTTTTAGGGTTTTATCTTATGACCCTACGCACAAGATAGAAAAACCTAATTATATTGGGATCGGCGAAGTCATGGACATGGTTGGCGAGAATACAATGTCAAGACGACCAATCCCATTGGATGTTGTTACCGATATCCTGTGTAGCCTTCCGGTGAAGAGTGTGTTGTGTTTCAAAGCTGTATCAAAGGCATAGTGTTCCCTGATCGGTAGTCCTGATTTCGCCCGCTTCCATCCGTCAGCATCCATCGAAACCAACGATGATAACATGCTTGTAATATTGACAAATCAGCGCACAAACGATGATGACAACCCTGGCTTGGTCTTCTGTGCAGATTTCTACTCTCTCCATGATAATCATATTGTTGTTGAGGTTGATGATGATGGTGAAAGTCGTTCTTGTCCCTTCAAGCCTCACAAAACTAGCACTTACGCTCTGGGTTCTTCTTGCAATGGTATGCTTGCTTTTGGTAGTTATGATGGAGACTTGGATTTCTGGAACCCTACAACCAATCAGTACTACTCTACTTCAGTACTGGATTTGGATCAATCACGATACCGACAGTTCATGGAGTTTCAGCAACAAAGCACCACTGTTTTTTATCAGGATACTACTTGTAGTAGTAGCTTTAGCCACGACCACCAGTACAAGTCGCTGCAAATGCAAACAATAGTACAACCCAATGGTGGAGGTAGTATTTGCCAGTTGCGGTCTTACAATTTGGAAGAGAATGGGGTTTTCGGGTTTTTTGGGCCCCCATGTTTAGTGGTTTGGCCAATTTGGTACCCCGACATTTTTTTTTGGCCGGGCATATACCCCGAGATCGCATGGGTAGGCCAAACGTATACCCTGGTCAGGCACCTGCTGACGTGGAGGCTGCTCGGGGTATTTGCGCGTGTTACTGTAGCAAAATAACGTCATTTTAGAGGAATGGCTTTGAGTGAAGTGGGCCCCACTAAGCCACCTGTGTCCGACATGGCATGAAACGGTGTCATTTTTTCACTTAAAACGACGTCGTTTTGCTATAGTAACATGCGCAAATACCCGGGCAGCCTCCACGTCAGCAGGTGCCTGACCAGGGGTATACGTTTGGCCTGCCCATGCAATCTTGGGGTATATGCCCGGCCAAAAAAAATGTCGAGGTACCAAATTGGCCAAACCACTAAACACGGGGCCCAAAAAACCCAAAAACCCGAAGAGAATGGTTTCACAACATTCCTTACCCTCTCTGATGATGCTGCTGCTTGCCAAGATCATGATTTATTAACGGTGCTTTGCATTGGCTTGTACGTTGTGATGGTTCTTCACATGGGTGTTTCCCGGCTAAAGGAATTGAGGCTTTTGCTCTCCATCTCGGTACACTAGAACGTTACAAGCTGCCATTGCCTTTTGGAGCCAAGTATGGAAAAGGGACAACGCTTATGTTCTTGGGAGGATCTTTATGTGTAACATTCACTAAATTGGATTACAAAGATGATAAGCGGTATGCCGTTGATGTGTGGGTGATGAAGGAATATGGAGGAGAATGGACCAAACTTCTCAACTTTACAACCACAGTGATTCGTGGCGTATATTATACTTGTGTCTACCCTATAGCTTACTCCCAGAGCAGAGACAAAGTTTTGTTGCATTTTCGTCATCCGTACGATAGCCTTTGGTGGTATCACCTCAAGCAGGAGAAGCTCATCCCTGTTAGGATTCCTGGCGCCCCAAAACTTTTTCAACCCAGTCTTTGTCGGACAAGTTTTGTCAACTACCAAAGCTAGCTGACCAAATTTACTTCCTCCAGTTGTTCCTGTCTGGTTTATGCTAGAATTGTTTAGTAAACATAGATCAGTTTCAATTTATCTGTTTCGACTCCGACTCAGTCCTTTCTTCTTTGCAAGGCTAGGTAATATAAAAGTCTTTCTTCCTCATTTTCTCTTTAATAGTACTGTTCATCATTGATTGTCTACACCAATAATATCCTCAATTAGGCAGCCAATTGTATTGCAAGAAGATCCATTCTCTTCCAAAGCCCTCTGCCTATATTCTCTCATTCATCTAAGAGCTCCATCCTCTCCTCCTCACTACGGTCCATTAAGGACCTTATTCCCCTCTCTATCTCACTGGCATCCACAATGACCGCCTTATGATGCTGGTCTGAACTCCTGTAATCCAACTAGATTTCCACATCAAAAGCAATGAACTGCTGCTCAGCATATAGAGGCCACGCACCAATTAGGACCTCATGCCATATTGCCTCAAAGACTGAATTCCACCCGCAATGCGACAAAAACCCACCAATGGATGGGTGGCCAAGCACTTCCACCTGGGGTCCCCATCCAGTCACTCTTCCAACATCAACCGTACGATCCACGAACCCATCAGGCAAACACTTCTTGGTGATCACAAAACTCTGTGGGTGATCCTATCCTATGCTTCTCCTCCTCCATTGGAGGTTTCCGGAGAGACCACAAGAATCAGTGCCCGCGCGCTGTGTTCCAATGCGTAGGCTATCTCCTTCACATGTTCTACATAGTAAAAACAGAAGAGATGAGGTCACAGCTTTGCTGGGAGCATTGACTGAATGATTGCATCTTTCCTTGGAGTTATGGCTTAGCTAGTCTTTGAGCTGCCTAATTAGACTTGGAACTCGTTCAAAATTCCAAATCCCATGTAGATAGACAAATTTTCTGGTATGTCTATTTGAAAGTCTTGCATAGTTTCTTAGTTTCTATGATTATCAATAAGAATTATCAACTAAGCAAGACTTTGCTCTCATGGCAAAGTCTATGCCATCTGTTGGAATAAAATAATTAGTACACCCACAATAGGGTGCACTATCATGATGTATTATCATCATGGAGGGACCTCCACAGTTTATCATGGTGCACTATCATAGTGGAGGAGCCTCCACCAGCTGCAAAGATAATGGAGGGACCTCCACCAGCTCAGCATCCACCAATATACCTGCTATAAAAGGAATAGCATGGGTGCGTGAAAAAGATAGAGAAACATACACAGAAACAATTGAGAGCAGAGAAAGAGGGTTTAGGTTGTGGAGACTCGGAAGTCGGTCCAACAAACCGTGACGACTTCCACCGACCGGTAAATCGAGCTAAGCTCCCGATCCTGCTTCCGCTGTATTGCTAGGAAATAGAAGTAAGTTTCCTGCACTATGCATTCCTTCATTGTCTCCCACTCACACATAATGGGAGTGCACACATACACTAACCATGAGAAACATATTCTCTTGAGAATCACAGAAATTCATACAGGGAAGTAGATTGTGCGACCAACATACTTTGAGAGTCAAATGCTATACATCTGTTAGGAGTATATAGCCTCTCACAAAAAATTTAAGTAGATCAGAAAGTACGCAAGTACCCTAGATCATAAATCACATTAGAAATCTACCGAAGATCTCTCTTATTAAGATGCATTGTATTCACAATTATAACCATAAGTCATAACTGGTGCACCAGTGAATACAAACTAATGTGATTTTGGTCAATGATCTTCCTCTTCTCACGATCCTCTTAACTCAACTTAACTTGCTTTTCTAGACATGCCCCGTCAGACCGAATCAGTGTCCATGGTCCTTTGGCAACACACTAAGAAAGCAAACATCAAGCTGAATCTCAAGTACCTGATCGGAGTCCTGAGGGTACACGATAGAGCCATCATAAAGGCTTTGGGTCTCACACAACAATAAGCGGAGATTAAACTTATGTTAACCCATTTGGTCAGCAAAACGCGCACATGGTATGAAACATGTGCTACAGCATTTTCTCCTTTCCCGTGGAGCGTATGTCTTTTCCTGTAAGGAATGCTATACAGATGATATTTAGACACCATAAGTATCCAAACTTGAGTTCTTTGTTCTACCCATTAACTTGAACTCACATCTGGCCCATAAAGTAGACTAGATGAACATATTTCATCTATGTAGTGACCTTTTGTGATTACTCGTTCGATGTTTAAGCCATCAGGTCTCAAATTATCCGTATGATAATTTTACTTAAAAAAATGTCTCATCTTTACTTATCACTAAGATAAGGAGGCGGTTACCTATGTGAGAAGGCTAACCTCTTGTCTACTCGACGTACCTTACAATAAAGTAATTAATTGGGGAATGTTCATAACATCCATCCGAAAAGAACACATATATGTATGAATATTCAACTTTATTGATAATTAGAAGAACATTAAATAGTCATGTGAACAATGGGAAACAAATAAAATGAAGTATTCAAAACCTATGCAACCCTTGAGACTTAATGTGTTTGTTAAACACATCTCTAGGTACAGGTTTAGTCAATGGATCCGCCAACATATCCCCTGTAGGTAAATACTTCACATTCACCACCTTGAGTGTAACCATGTCTCTCGCATAGTTATACTTGATATCTATGTGTTTGGTTTTGCAATGGAACTTAGGATCCTTGGTGGAAGAAATTGCAGCCTGACTCTCACAGTAGACTAATACTGGATCATTGTTTCTTGCATTATCCACAAGGCACTCTAAGAACCTTTTCAACCAAACAACCTCTTGTGCAGCTGAAGCGAGAGCCACATATTCGGCTTCCATTGTGGACAAGGACACACATGATTGTTTCTTACTGCTCCAGGATATGGCGCCACCACTTAGTAAGAAAACATATCCAGACGTAGACTTTCTATCATCTGGATCCCCTCCATGGTCAGCATCAGTGTATCCAATCAATCGTAGATCCTGCCCGCCTCGATAACAAAGCGAGTAATCAGCAGTCCCTTTTAGATATCTCATGATTCTCTTTACTGCTTTCCAATGTGCTGGGCCTGAGTCAGATTGATATCTGCTTACCAAGCCAACTGCTTGACAGATATCTGGTCTAGTGCATACCATAGTATACATCAGACTTCCGACTGCGCTCCGATATGGAACTTGGCTCATTTGTTCTCTTTCTTAAGGAGTCTTAGGAAACATATGATTTCCCAAGGTATGGCCTTTGCTAATGGGAGTATCGATAGGATTATTGTTTTGCATGTTAAATCGTTCAAGAACTTTTCTAATATAATTCTCCTGGGAGAGATATAATAGTTTCTTAGAACGATCTCTTGAAATCTTTACTCCAAGAATATATGTAGCTTCACCCATATCCTTCATCTCAAACTGAGATGACAACCAGGTCTTAACCTCGTTGATGAACTCCAGATTATTTCCAGCTATAAGCATGTCATCAACATATAATGTCAAAATCACAAACTTGTTTCTAGATCTTTTGGTATACACACAATGGTCTTCTTCCGTCATAGTAAAACCATTTGATAAGACGACATTGTGAAAGCGTATATACCACTGCCTTGAAGATTGTTTAAGACCATAAATAGACTTCAAAAGTCTACAAACCTTATGTTCGTGGCCTTTTTCGATGAAACACTCAGGTTGTTCCATGTAAATCTCTTCACTTAACTCACCATTGAGAAAGGCAGTTTTGACTTCCATCTGATGTAATTCTAGATCTAAGTTTGCAACAATAGCTAGAATTAGGCGAATAGAGGTAAAACGTACAACAGGTGAGAAAGTCTCTTCGTAGTCTATCCCAACTTGTTGTGTATACCCTTTCGCCACTAGTCGAGCCTTATATCTCTCAACTGTGCCATCAGCCTTGAGCTTGATCTTGAGAACCCATTTGTTCCCAATGGCTTTGCGTCCTTTAGGGAGATCAACTAGTTCCCAAACTTTGTTAACTCGCATGGACTCCATCTCGTCTTCCATTGCTTTTGTCCATTTGTCCTTAGAAGGGCATGAGAGGGCCTCTTTTACATTTCTTGGCTCATGTTCATCATGTAGGAGCATCATAAAGAGTTCACCGCCTTCGATGTCAAATCGTCGGCGAGGAGTCTTTAGACGTGAACCACGTCTTAATTGTGATTCATTGTTCCCATCTGGATCAATAGGGCTCCCACTCGGATCAAAAATGTTAATCTCACTCCCACTTGGAATAAGATGCATTTTGTCGCTCTCACTTGAAGCAACAGGATTACTTGCATTCGCATTAGATGGTGAAGGAGGTTGTTCATGAGAGACAAACTCATCATCTATTAAAATTCTCCCACTCGAATGAAGTGATCCTTGATCCTCATTCTCAAACAAAGATAGGTCTTGTCCTACCTGACCCTTCTTAGGAAACTCATCCTCTAAGAATGTGACATCGCGTGACTCAAATTCAGTTACACTCCCACTGTCTTGTTGGCTTATGAACACATAACCCTTTGAGGTTTCAGAGTATCTAATAAAGATACTTTTCTTCCCTCTTGGTCCCAATTTCCCATGTTTATGAGAAGAATCATGTGTATAAGCAGCACAACCCCAAGGTCTTAGAACACTCAGGTCGGGTTGTCTACCAGTCCACAACTCATATGGAGTGGTTGCAACTGATTTCGTAGGCACTCGGTTAAGTACATAGGCAGCTGTCAGTAAGGCATCACCCCAAAAAGTAATTGGCAATTGAGCTTGTGCCATCATTGACCTAACCATCTCTAGAAGAGTTCTATTCCGTCTCTCCGCAACACCATTTTGTTGAGGAGAGCTAGGTATAGTCAACTGATGAACTATGCCCTTTTCATCACAAATTACTTTAAATTGGGCTGAGAGATACTCGCGGCCACGATCAGTTCGAATAGCTTTAATCTTTCGATCCAATTGATTTTCCACTAAGCTCATATTGCTTTGGAAGCATGTTAGTGCCTCTGATTTGTGGGAAATTAGATAGACATAACCATAGCGAGTATAGTCGTCTATAAATGTGATGAAATAGTATGCTCCGTGCCTGGACCTAACATTCATAGGCCCACAGATGTCTGAATGGACTAATTGCAAAGGAAATTTGGCTCTGATTGCCTTACCAAAAGGTTTTCGTGCTGATTTTCCAGCTAGACAACATTCACAAGTAGACAATTCCACTTGTTCGATGCTTGGAAGCAAACCTTGTTTTTCTAACCTTTGCATCCTTTGTTGGCCAATGTGACCAAGTCTAGCATGCCATAAGTTTACATCAACGTCATAATTACGCGAAGAAACAATCATGGAAAAACAAGCATTATAATTAATAGAAATATCATCCAAATCCATAACATAAAAATCTCCGGTCATGTAACCAAAACCGAATAAGGTTGAACACAAAGTTAACTTAACAAAAATGGCATGAAATAACAAAGTGAAATCCAAACTTATTAAAGTTTTGACAGAGAAAATATTTCGACGAATCGAAGGAGCATAGAGTACATCATGTAGGAGAAGGTCTCGGCCACCATGCAGGACTAACTTGCATGTTCCAATCCCTTCAACAGCAACTTTAGAGTTGTTTCCCACATATATCCATTTTGCTCCATGTGTGACTCGCCGAAAGTCAACAAAGGCATCACGTTCCCGTGCTATGTGGTCCGTGGCTCCTGAGTCTACAATCCACATAGGATTAGATTCAGTTAGAAAAACAGAGCTAGAAACACAAAGTTCACTAGCGTAAGCAGTTGAAAGTACCTTTTTCTTAGGCTCAGTGCAATCACGAGCATGGTAAAGGATTAAACCCAAGAGGTGTGGGCTGAGGGATGTGATGTAACAATACCTGAATATGGTGGGTCCCTCGGGGGGAGGGCCTTCACAGAAAAGGCGCCTTTTTTGTGAAGGCCCTCTCCCCGAGGGACCCACCAAACTCAGGTATTGTTACATCACTCCCTCCGCCCGATTAAATCCTTTACCATGCTGCAGCACTAGGGATTCGAACTCGGGACGTGATGCTTTTTATCCCCCTCAAGGAGAGCACCTTCACCAACTCATCTGCACTGTGGAAGCCCGTACCCCAATTAAATATAAATACAATAATTAAATGAAAAAGAGTTACCAAAATACTCTTGAAACCCGGGGTACAAAAACCGATGCTTCGGCACACAAACATTTTCCATGAAAATGTATTAACCACGAGATGTCATAAAAATAAACGAGATCAACCGGCTTAACAAATAAGCCATCACGGCATCACGCCGACATAATATCACAAAAATCAACTCCGGCTAACTGCCGATATAAAGATAAAATATTTATGACACCTCGAGTTATTTCACATGCAGCGGAAGATGAAAGTAATAATATTACTCAAAGATAGAAAATATCATGCATATGGCCCTATGGATCCCACCAAGAGATAATGCACAACTACCTGCTGAAGTGGCTGCGTCTGATCTCCGAGTCGAAGGTATAAGTGAGTCTGCACGCTAACTAAAGTCTGAAAAACAACGGTGGCGATTATGTGAGTCGCCTACTCAGTGAACATTAAAAGTCTAAGTATACATGAAAGTGAAGTCATGCTCGTAGGGTGAGTAGCTCACGAGCACAAGTACAGCATACAAGCAAATCAGAATCACACACCATCACATAAATGTTTT
>JAKUCV010000905.1:76512-122066 GCA_028386065.3 Turnera subulata | reverse complement strand
TAGAATTTAGACATGTAAGTCAATCAAGCATACAATTCCAATTATCGCATGTAGCAAACAAGGCAAGTAAACAAACAAACCACACCAACATGCATTCACAAAACATATATAAAAAGACTTGTAATGTCACCTCAAAATGCGGTTTATGACTTCTTTCCGATCCGAGTCTACAGCTCCCGGGGTATCTCCCGTGCCTGAATACCGGCACATAATATAATCACTAAACCAATTTTAGGAATAAAACGTGTATGTATGCTAATGGCATTCTCTAATCGAGTATCTCCCGACCCTAACTATCCAATTATAAGATTTCCGGGTCTAAGTCCAAAAGAAATATTTTCTCTTCCATAACTCCCATGATTAGGGATCTAAGGTTCATCGGTTTAAGTCAATTAACAAATTCTCGGGCCTAAGGCCCATTAAATCCTTAATCACAAATTTTCGGGCCGAAGGCCCACTTCCTTAAGTCCATATTTACCGATTATGAAATTGGGCTTCGAGCCCGTTCTTAATGTCCGTGAATCTAATTATCCGTGATTAAGTCTTAAGCCCGTAACTTTAAGTCCAATTAAACATCCTAAACTTCAAATTGAGGTTATTGGGCCTGGGCTCGGTTTTTCCTAAAACCGTCCTAAGGTCGTTTTCGAGCCCAAGAGTTTATCGGCCTATTATCTATTCGTGTCGGTAAGTCTTCCCGGCCACACACCCTAACTCTCCGCTCTCGGTAAACCGTAATCACTAAATGTACAAATATAAATAAATGTATTTCGTAAAGTAAATTCCAAAGTTTAAGTACATAACATAACCGAGACAAATCATAGATAATTACCAACTAACACTCGTAAAAACGAGAATTATCGTCCGCCGGCAGAACCCGTGTCTTCGCCGGAAAAGTCCCGAGCCTTCGCCGGAACAGTGCGCGCTCGCCGGATTCCGGTCACCTCGCCGGAATTTCCCCGGACTGCCAGAAACAAATCCACAACTCTGCCAGGACCCAAGAATCAACCAATTCAACAACAACAGCCCATAAACGTCAACTAACAAAACTGCCACAGCCCCCAAACAAAAACCAAAACAACATTCAACTCCTAAATCCAACACCACATAACAAAATTAGAAAGAATTTAGGATATCCAATCCTTACCAGATTAATCACCGTCCAAAACTGGTCCTGTATGAACCCGTTGACAGCAGCAAATTGTCTTACCTTGTCGACACCCCGCAAGCCCAACTCTTGAGAACCATGCCCCGACACAAACCACCAACCCGATTCCGGCCACACGAACACACCAAGCACCGCCGTCAACAGCCACGCATCCGCCGCGATAACCCAAAAGAAAAGAACCCAAACGGGTTAATTCCCCAACAACAGAGACGAACAGAAGGTAAAAGCAAGGAGGCAGCGAAACTTACCAGGCGGCGGCGACTCCTCGCAACCACGCGCAGGTATTGCTCGCCGCGGCCACTGGCGCCGGTTCTGGTCTCGCGTTCTCGGCTGCGGCGGTGGCGATTCAAGAGGTGGAGGGCGACGGCTCAATGAGGAGGAAGAGATAAAGGAGAGAAGAGAAGAAAAGAACAGAGTGGGGGCGACGGTTTGAGAAACTAGAAAATAGAGAAGAGAGGAAGAGGAAAAGAAAAAGATGAAGAAGAAGAAGAAGAAGAGAAGGGGTGAAGATGGTGCAGAATCAAACCGTTGAGGGGGGTAGTGGAAGGCATGGCCGTTGGGGTTGTTAGTGGTGGTAAGTGCCGTTGAGAGTGGCGGCGGCAAGTGGGGAAGAAACGGCCAGAGGAAGGGAAAGAAAGAGGGGAAAAGAAGAAAGAAAAGAAAAAGTGGAGAAGAGAAGGAGAAAAAAAATGGAGGAGAAGGCGCTGGGGCTGGGTTTGACCCGCCAGCCGACGACGGGTCGTTGGCTTGGCGCGGTCAACCTGCCTCAGTTGACCAACCCCCCTTTTTTTTTTTTTACATTTCCTTCAAAACGACGTAGTTTTAACTAAAACTACCGTAAACGTCGTGTTTCGTCCTGAAACGCGTTCCGATATCAACGAAACCCGAAGCATAAGAAATCTCAACTGGAAATTGACATTTCCAAGGAAAAATAATCTATTTCCTCAACTAAAACTCGAAAATACTTCAAGGGTAAAATTGGAATAAATTTCCGAAAATTCCGAGAATCAAATGATAAAATCCGGGGCGTTACAATAAGCCTCACGGTCACGCCTATGCTGAGCTGTATTGCCAGCTTCAGGCTCATCCATGACATGATTTATTGCCTCAAGAGCCTCTTGCTCTTCCAGCACATACTGGATTTTCACACTCCAGACTTCATAATTATCGCCATTTGGCTTCAACCCTTTGTTGAGCTCCTCGATAATTGCACTTACAGCAGTAGTCATTTTCTTTACACAAAAGAATAAAGACAAAATTAGAATCATAAAACACAAGGATTTAATGTTCACATACATATATGTCATTATGCAAAGCTATAATTAATTAAGATAATAGACATATGTTTAACCCGGAATCGAAAGTTCACTATGTTTCCAGTCATCTTCCTAAGGTTAAATACATAATAAAAATTAGCCCAACTAATTCACTAAGCTAAGCATTTTAATTATGCTATCATACAACTTATTTGTTGAAGCATAATTTATGTTAAATGTCAAACTAATTAACATTTAATTTTATGATGTTAAACTAATTAACATAGAAAGCATATCATCACAGCATAAAATTTACACAGAGTATATATATTATTTGCGATACTAGTTGAACAAAACAATCCACCTTGTCGGGTGGTAAAGACATGCTTATTCTTTCCCAAGGTCACGAGTTCAAATTCAATGCCTACATTCTTACACAGAGTATATATATTATTTGCGATACTACTTGAACAAAACAATCCACCTTGTTGGGTGGTAAAGACATGCTTATTCTTCCCCAAGGTCACAAGTTCAAAACTCAATGCCTACATTCTTCCCACTTTTTTTTTAAAAATAAACTTGGCTGCTCCCTTAAAAAAAAACGCATGCACCCACTTGCTCACTTGCAAGTTCATGTGTACACAAAACAAGGAGAGTATCAAATGCACTGTACACAATGCATGGGAGAAATGAAAAAGGATGAAGCATCTTTTACTTTCCAAAAAAACAAACAAACACAGAGCATAAAAAAAAAAAACTGCAGAGCATGGGTCCTTACTTTCCAAAAAAAATCAAACACAGAGCACAACACCAACATGCCCAAGGTTAGGTTGCCAGTTAATTATTTTTTTTAATCCATTAAAGAAGATAAAAGAGATTCTCAAACAATCTGTCTCCATCTTCATAACTCTTATCTTTCACACGTAGCAGAAAAAAATTCTCACTGCTAAGACAAAAAAAAGTCTCCATCTTCTTCATAGCACAAAAAAAACTTTGAAGTTCTTTAAATTGTGCAGCTGAAAACATCGTTAGAGGGGGAAGAACACCACCGGTGACATTTTGCAAGCCTTGACAGTAGCCATCAGCCACCAGAGACATGCGTCACCATCACAGGTTTAGGGAGGCTTTTAACAAGCCGGTAACCACCATGCAGCGCCGCCGTGAAAAGCGGACTCCAGATGAGTTGATCTCGACTTTTTCGGTTCAACATAAACAAGGTTTCTTCATGGTTTTTGTTCATGATATGCACAAAAAAATGCATAAACTCATTCTATACAATAATACATCTCATGATAGGCATATCACTATTATTTGCAGTTCATGTGTACGAGAAACATACATGGCAACAAAGTCAACTAAACAAAAAAAATGATGTATATCATATATTTGCAGTCATTCCAGAAACCGAGCCTCTAAGCTCCGCTACCAATGAAGGAATGCATAGTGTAGGAAACTTACTTCTATTTCCTAACAATACAGCGGAAGCAGGATCGGGAGCTTAGCTCGATTTACCGGTCGGTGGAAGTCGTCACGGTTTGTTGGACCGACTTCCGAGTCTCCACAACCTAAACCCTCTTTCTCTGCTCTCAATTGTTTCTGTGTATGTTTCTCTATCTTTTTCGCGCACCCATGCTATTCCTTTTATAGCAGGTATATTGGTGGATGCTGAGCTGCTGAGCTGGTGGAGGTCCCTCCATTATCTTTGCAGTTGGTGGAGGCTCCTCCACTATGATAGTGCACCATGATAAACTGTGGAGGTCCCTCCATGATGATAATGCATCATGATAGTGCACCCCATTGTGGGTGTACTAATCATTTTATTCCAACACCATCAATTGGCTAGGTTGAATCAATAGAACTCGAAAATGCAAAGAAAGTGGAGGAGAAAGAAGGCACTTTTTTTGGGGATAAATCGAATGAGATGAAAAGGAAAGAAAAAAAAGGAAATGAATGTAGGTTTTGTCCAAGTGATAAATGATTCCGGTTTGATCCAACGGGATTGATGTGTCAGTCGGGATGAGGCTGCTTTGGCCGTGGAACAAAAGGTTTCTCTCACCATGATTACTTTTGTCTATCGTAGTTGCTTGTAATGATTTTCATCCAGGTGTTTAAGGGTTTGTATGAGAATGCATCTAACAGGTGTTTAAGTAACATACTTCATTGATATGCAAATGAAGATGTTTCTCTGGGGTCATGGTTTATTGGGCTAGATGTTGAGCACATTAATAATCGTAGCCTCTGCTGTGGGACTCACAGTGTAAGATGGATGTATGCTTAATGATTTGTGTCGATAAAAATATAATTATTTTTGCTTTGTATGTACACCTAAACTTAATGAGGTTAATTTTGATATATATAGATTGTGAGTGGAAGGCTCAAGCGGGGAATCCGTGTGCTGCATTATTTGACTGGAGCTGCAGTGGAATTTGCAGTCGGTGGAGAGAATGGAAGAGGCACATTGGGGAAGGTTTTTCTTCGATCTTGTTTCCCGAGCAGCCACTTTTTATTATTAGAGGCCACTTCTTGCAATCTGCTTTAAGTTTTCCAGTTCTGATAGTTGTTTCTTTTTTGCAAGGGAAAGCACTCTAGGATCAAACTAACATGTCATATCTTTCCTTGCTTTATTAGTTTCTTTCATGATTTTGTGTCCCAGGCTGTAGTTAAAATTGGAAGCCATAGCATCATTTTCACTTTCAGATAGCAGTAAGCTTGGTGATCTTGGCCGTTGCTTCAGGCATAGCATCATTTTTTCCTAAGAGCTGATTTACCCTTCTCTTTATTCACTTTCTCTATGGCATGATATAGTCTTTGAAGAGCTACAATCGGCATTCTTTTACATTTTTACATAAATATAATATTATTGCCTTCCTAGTGTAGTAAAACTAGTTTGTGAATTTGCTGTTTGGCTTCCTTTTCTAACTCCTATAATGAATAATTTGGATGCTTGCAAGTTATAATACCAATGCTTATGGTGCTTTAATGTTTTAATCATTGCCACTATGTTCAATCTTACAATACAAATAATTGTTACTGTACATGCTCGGATTCAGTATTTTTTCTTCATTCAAGTGACATTGATTCTTGTTCAACTATTGAATCTTTTGTGATTGACATATTCATTCTTAATTTATCATCTTTCACAGCATAGATGAATCTTCTTGTTTGATTGTCATATGCTTAAATGGAAATTGAAATATAACTATCTATGTCATATGCACTGATAGTTCTAATATGGCATTTCATTTGATGGTGTTACATGTTATTTACTATTAGTAGTAATTCGAAGATGAGACAGTTTTGCTGATATATTGTTTAATCCAAGTGTTCTTCTGCTTCACCATTTGACATAGATCGTAAAGAACAAATTGACAAGGCAGAGGAGAGTGAACGTTTGCAGAAAGAAAAAGAAGAGAAAGAAAGAAAAGAAGCTGAAGAAAAGGCAAATACCGAAGCAAGCAAAGGTGAGGAAAAAGCTAAGCAAGAAAGCGAACTACTCGAGGATACAACTGGCAGTGAAGACCCACATACTGAGATCATTGATCATGATAAAATTGGTGTTTTGGATGATTCCCCCTTTCTAGTCCAATCTGACCAATTGTGACCTGGTAAGTACGAACTGGAAAACAGGAAAAACTCACCTAAGGTGTACATCAGACAACGTACGAAACCAAGGTACATAGAACTAAAAACAAACTTCGTACAAAACCTAAGTAAACCCAAGCCCACATATGACCGAGTCTATTAAACCAACAGATTTGAGTTAACGTGAAACTTCAAGTCATAATGTTAGCCTGTACTGCCTTCTAAATTTCTTCTGAATATGCATCTCCATAGTTTATATATACAGAGGAAGCATTCTTAAAATCTACCTGTAGCATCTTTAGATGATGAACTAATTTTCACGTTGATACGGCCTACTATTTTTTGAATTTTTCATGGTTTGCAGAAATGGACATTCTTATGACTTATAACTTCAGAAAGATTTTAACTTATATTGTTTAAGATTCATAATCTTCTCATAGGGAATTGTAGAGGATGCTGATTTAGGAGCTGAAGCTGAAACCCCTGAGAGTTCTAAAGATGCGGGATCTCCCTCTTCTATTGATGGAGAAAAGCAGGTAAGTAATAAATTAAGCATCTTTTTCATCGATTGCAGGTATCATGTATATTGCTCCTAAGAGGTTCTATTCTAATGACATGATATGTCTTCATTCATCTAGGCAACAGATAATGAAGAGTCTGTCTCACAAAAAGGCTCTATCTGAAACCAGAGAAGTTGCATTCTTCTTATCATTGCTTTTTATTTGATTAAAGCATTTTAAGGTTAGGAGGTGAATATTTGTGATTAGTTGTTCCCAAAAAGTTTTAGCTCCCAGCTTTGTCTTGCTAGAGTGTGTCTAGCTAAATTTAGCTGTTCTATTAATTATATAGAGAATAGAACAGTTGATTTTAGTAGTTGTAAATGCTGGTGAAGTCTGAATTTTATCTTGGTTTTCAATTGATTGTCTACTTGGATGCTGCATTCTAGTTGGATGTGTTAATTTTTCCTTTTTTTTTTCATTTTTTGGTGTCAATTGCAGCTACCCTAATTATTGGTAGGTTCTAGCCATGTTTTAGGCTTAATTATATAAAAAAAACGATTTAAAGGTTTTGGGGTTTAAAATCCCACAAATTTGGTGATGTAGGGTAGAGAATAGGATAGAGGATAGAAAACTCAAAAATAGCTGAGAATCTAGCGGAATACGCAATCAGAATTGTTTATGAATAAAAGGATTGATAATTAGGGTTTAAAACCACTAGAGACATACAGTCAAAATAAGATAATAATAAGCTGCTGAAAACTAGAGCTAACATAACCTATTTATACTAGAGAAAACCTAAATATAAAAGAAATACGCGTGAACAGTATGCGTGAACAGTACCGACTTGCTACAACAACACGTGAACAGTAACCGACACAACATAAAAATAAAATAAAATATTAAAATACTAATAATTATGCTCCTGCATCAATCCCCTCAGGTTGAAAGGCTTGCTTCCATAGAAAAAGCTTTGACAAATTCTTCAAAAATTTCGGGTTCAATCTTCTTAAGTTCTTCTTCTCCAATCCAAGTGCTTTCGCTAGCAGGTGTACCCAACCACTTCACCAAGAATCTTCTATATTGGTTGCCTCTTCTAGACCTTGATTCCTTGACATCCAAAACTTTTTGAACAATATTTCTTTGTGCCTTAGGCAATTGAAGAACAGTAGTGACTTCTCCATCAAATCCTTCAAATGGATAAAGATCTGAAATATTGAATATTGGACTGATGTGCAAATCTGAATATTGATTTTCTTCAATATCTTGCATGGACCAAACTTCTTTGATTTGAGCTTATGATAGGTAACCCTAGGAAACCTCTCTTGCCTTAAATGAACAAGCACCTTGTCACCTTCTTCAAATTCTTTCTTCCTTCGATGCCGATTTGCTGCAGCAGCATAAGACTTGTTGCTAGCCTTAATAGCTTCCTTAACCTCTTCATGAACTCTACGAACATGATCTGCAAAAGCTTCTCCATCATCACTTACTCGAGTTTCTTGAGGCAATGGCACCAAATCAAGAACATGTTTGCGGTTTCAGACCATATGCAGCTTCAAAAGGAGTCTTTTAAATAGTTCTGTTGACTGAATTGTTGTAAGCAAATTCAGCTTGTGGAATAACACGTTCCCAGCCCTTCACATTGTTACCAACAAGACACCTCAACATATTTCCCAAGCTCTTATTAACAGCTTCAGTTTGTCCATCTATTTGTGGATGTGCAGTGCTGGAATACTTCAATTGAGTACCCATTTTCCTCCATAAAGTTCTCCAAAAGTGCCCCACAAACTTAACATCTCTATCAGAGACAATAGAAGATGGAATGCCATGTAGTCTAACAACTTCTTTGCAGCAATATGATAGCATCAGAAGTTTTAGAACAAGGTAAAAAATGTGCCATCTTAGAAAATCGATCCACCACCACAAAGACAGAATCATGCCCTTGTGTTGTCTTTGGAAGGCCCAAAACAAAATCCATACTCACATGAATCCATGGCAAATCAGGTTCTGGTAAGGGAATGTACAAACCTGTATTTTGGGAGCTTCCTTTGCCAAATTGACAAGCTGGACATCGTTTCACCAACCTCTCAACGTCTTTCTGCATCTTTGGCCAGAAATAACGATCAGCCACCATTGCCAATGTCTTATCTCTGCCAAAATGTCCTCCTAAACCATTCCCATGAAGTTCTCTAATAATCTGCTCGCGGAGAGAACCCTCTGGAATACATAAGTGATTCCCTTTAAATAAGAAACCGTCATGTAGTCGGAATGGCAACTTCTTTGTGACTGAATTCTGCCTCAATTCTTGTATTATCTCACCAAAGAAAGGATCTGAATTATATTCCTCTTTGATTTCTTCAAATCCCTCAACTTGAGTACTTGTCACCGCCAAAAGATAAGACCTTCTGCTTAAAGCATCAGCCACCTTGTTAGATTCTCTTGTCTTGTACTTTATTGAAAAGTTGAATTGGTCAAGAAAAGCACTCCATTTGACATGTCAAGCATTCAACTTCTTTTGGGAATTCAGATACCTCAAAACTTGATGATCTGAATAAATAACAAACTCCCGATAAGCTAGATAGTGCTCCCAATGTTGAATTGCTCTCACCAGAGCATAAAATTCCAAGTCATAAGTAGAGTACCGTCGCTTTGCATCATTTAAATTTTCACTGAAAAATTCCACCGACTTCCCTTCTTGACTAAGAACATTCCCAATACCATTATCTGAAGCATCACACTCCACGACAAATAGCTTCTCAAAATCTGGTAGTGCAAGAACTGGCACTTCTGTAATCATTGTTTTCACACGCTCAAAAGCATTTTGAGCTGAATTTGTCCATACAAAATTGTCTTTCTTTAAGCACTCGGTGATAGGGCTCATAATCATGCTGAAATTCTTAATGAACCTCCTGTAGAATGATGCTAGACCATGAAAACTTCTCACTACTTTAATGGACTGCGGTACAGCCCACTCTGTAATAGCTCCAACCTTTTCCGGATCAGGTTTAACCCCTTCAGCTGAAATTATAAATCCCAAAAACACAACCGCCTCACACATAAAGTTGCATTTCTTCAGATTTACAAACAATTTTTCTTGTTGCAGCACTTCAAGAACTTGTCGTAAGTGAATTAAATGCTCTTCTTTGTTACGGCTATAAATGAGAATATCATCAAAATAAACCACAACAAAGATATTGAGAAAAGGTTTCAATACCTCTGTCATCACTCGCATAAACGTACTCGGTGCATTAGAAAGGCCAAACGGCATCACCATCCATTCATAAAGTCCATCCGGAGTCTTGAATGCTGTCTTCCATTCATCACCATCCCTTAATCTAATCCGATGATATCCACTCTTCAAATCAATCTTTGAAAAGATAGTAGAACCAGCCAATTGATCAAGCATGTCACTCAAACAAGGAATAGAAAATTTGTATTTCACTGTAATTTTGTTGATAGCTCGACTATCAACACACATCCTCAAAGAACCATCTTTTTTCGGAGTCAATAAGGCTGGACAAGCACATGGGCTCTTACTCTCACGCACTAACCCTTTTGCAATCAACTCTTCAACTTGTTTTTGCACTTCAGTTCATTGGTTTGGTGGCATTCGATATGCTGGCAGATTTGGCAACGATGCTCCAGGCACTAAATCAATGGCATGTTGAATGCTTCTCATTGGGGGTAATCCTTGTGGTAGTTCACCATTCGTCACTTTTGCAAATTCATCCAACAAAAGCTGAATGTTGGCTGGAAATTTGGGCAATTCAGCAAGTTGGTCATCTTTTAAAAGTTTGTTGACAACGGCATATACCACTCCAATCTCCTTGCAATCTTCTTCAAACTTTTGAGCAACTACAAATCCGTTAACTTTGTTTCTGGAAAGGTGATTAGATGTTTTCTCAACTTTGTCATCTCTTAAAGGGTGCAATTTGTACTTCTTGCCATTCTTGTAGAAAGAATAAGTGTTTGGCTTTGTCCGGTGCTCCATATCATGATCATATAACCAAGGGCGTCCAACCATGATATGACCAACATCCATAGGCACAACATCACACAAGACTTCATCTTCCAAATTAGCACCCATAGTAAATTTAACCAATCATGGAGAAGTAACAGGTACCTCATTACCTTCTTGAGCCATCGAATTTTGTAAGGATGAGGGTGCTTTTCAATTTCTAGCTTCAATTTCTCCACTGCATCTTTAGAAATAATATTCTCCATGCTACCACCATCAACAACTAGATCACACACCTTACCTTCAGAAAGGACTCTTGTTATGAAAATACTACGCCGCCTCCAATCTTCTTCAGTTTCAGTTGTTGCTGTCATTACTCTGTGCACCAGCAAGGATTCTCCTTCAATGGGATAGACATCTACTTCTTCTTCAGCTTCCTCGTCGTAAATAGGTTCCAGCAGTGGTTCTTCATTGTCTTCGAATTTTGTAAAATTCACTCTACGGTGAGGGCTAGCATAAGATTTGTGTCCCCTTTCTTCGCAAGTGAAACAACGACCTTATGACGCATTACCAGCCTTATAGTTGGTTGAACCAGAATTAGTTTGGGGCTTGAATGGCACAATCTCCTTGCCCTTTTCGCTTCTATCACTGTTGTATGAACTTCCAGCAATATAGCGATTATTCACAACACCACTTGGGCTGGGTTTTGGAGCATTCTGGTCAAATTTATTACCACGACAACCACCAGCACCTTTCTGCCCAATCCTATCCAGTCTTCCGAACTGAGGACGCCTTACTCCATACCGTTGCACTCGTTTTTCAGCCATCAATGCATATTGACGAGCATCTTCAAGATTGAACAAGCGAGCAACACCCGTCTCATCCCTAATAGCTTGGTTTAAACCTGAAAGATAACGGGATGTCAATTGCTCTTTCGACTCATTGATGCCAACTCGAATTAACAAGTTGTTAAACTCAGCAGTATACTTCTCAACAGTCATGCTTCCCTGTTTCAATGAATGAAATTTCTCATACAACTCCACAGCATAATCAGACGGCAAAAATTTCTTGCGCAACTTTCTCTTCATATGTTCCTAAGTGTTGATCTTCGGCTTTCCTTGAAGTACTCGCTGCTCCTCAACTCTCTTCCACCATTGAAGTGCAGTGCCTTTCAATTTAAGCTTAACAAATAACACTTTTCTCTTTTCAACCAAAGGTTTCCACTCAAAATAATTCTTCAAGCTTGCTTCCCAATCTAAATAGTCTTCCATATGCATCTTTCCAGAAAATTCTGAAACTTCTATCTTAATTCCACCACTATTCAGATCTAAAGCATGAACTAACCTCTCTTCAAGTCTGCCTCCTGCTGCGTTGCCTACAGCTCCAGCATTGTGAAAAGGGTTTTCTTCATCAATGTCATCAACATCTGTTGATTCTGCCCCTTGACTACCTTCCGGTATATCTACAGGGTTGGTGCTGTCTTCCGGAATCTACATTCGGGCTGCCACCGGTTCCTGTAGCCATAGCGCGCGCATATCACGCGATAATGCTGCAACCTGACGCTGAAGATCAACTAGGATATCTTGCAGATTTTTGATTTCCTCTCCCACGACCTCTACCTCTGCCTACCATGGTGTCATTTTCGCAAACCTATTTGCGAACGTTTGGCTCCGCTACCAACTGAGGTAGGGTAGAGAATAGGATAGAGGATAGAAAACACAAAAATAGCTGAAAATCTAGCGGAATACGCAATCAGAATTGTTTAGGAACAAAAGGATTGATAATTAGGGTTTAAAACCACTAGAGTTATATAGTCAAAATAAGAAAATAATAAGCTGCTGAAAACTAGAGCTAACATAACCTATTTATACTAGAGAAAACCTAAATATAAAAGAAATACGCGTGAATAGTACGCGTGAACAGTACCGGCTTGCTCCAGCAACACGTGAACAGTGACACGTGAACAGTAACCGACACAATATAAAAATAAAATAAAATGTTAAAATACTAATAATTATGCTCCTGCATCATTTGGTCATTTTTTAAGCATATTGTGGGAGTTTAAAATCCTTTTCTTTAAAAGAAATAGTGGGGATTCAACTCCCACAACAAAACTTCCCCTAAATTAAATTTTAATTTGTGGGAGTTGTTATAGGGTTTGTCTAAAAACTCCCACTAACAATTTGTGGCACCTCTTAAGGAGGGAGTTTGATGAACTCCCCCTAATTTTCCCACATAGAATTTGCGGGAGTTAAAACTCCCACAACTTGTTCATAAAAACTCCCACAATCCATCAATTTTTTTTGTAGTGATTTGCATCTGATTGACGAGGAATTCCAATGGAGGGTTTTGTTTTTGCATATAAACTTTTCTAATTACAACCAAAGGGGAACTACGCTGTGTGGGAATTCCAGCACTGACATGAGAAGCACTACAGGTATGCTTCATGGTTCCAAATCCTCATCCTCATCCTCTGCATCAACACTGACAACAACCACCGCCTACATTCCGTGGAGGTATCGGTTTGGGCATGACGTATGGAAGAATGCAATGCATGTCCGAGCATGCCAGCACCATCCCTGTTGAGGGCAGCGGATGTTGCTGAGGAAAGAAAGAGCGAAAGATGGTAGCTCCATGGACCAGACTCTTAAAGCAAGCAAAGAGCACCAATGCTTCAAGAAAGCAAAGAGCTCTCAGCTCACGGCAAAGAATCCATTTTCACCATCTTTGGCCCCTTCTTATACCCACTGACACCTATGCTGGGTCTAAATGGTTCCCCTTGTACGGAGCTTCAGGCCGAGAAGATGAGAGGGGAATTGCTAGAGCACAGTCCACAATCCATTCTGAATAAGGAATGGTGATCAGTATGATTATAAAAAAAAATGGCAAATTAAATTAACAATATGGTGATAATCAGTATGAGTATAAAAAAGGCATGAGTGAAAGGTTCTACTCGTAATTAATAATCCTCATTCAATCATTCAAATGGGTTCTCGGCCATCATTTCAATTATGTCGTTGATAATTGAAATATTGTTTTGTATGAACTATAGAGCGTGTTGACAGGAAAAAGTTATTTAATTTAAACACAAAGAGAAATTGATTGATAATTCCCAACGAAACATACCCCAAATTTCCTAGGGTGTGGTGCTCTGCGGATGTACTTGGCATGTTTTACCCTTCTCCTGCTCTCCATCAAGGTTCAGTGCCTGTTTAGCTGCATGAAATATCATTTATGTAAGTAAATCCAAGAAATCCGAATATAACACTTCATTAAATTGAAAGAAAAAAAAAGAGTAAAGAACCCGATCCATTATTCTAAATTTCGCTACAAGATTCGCACATAAACGTTTTCATCTTGATCTACTTAAAAATAAAACATAGAAACCACAATGATACTAGGGCAAACAGCTACGTATTATGTAAACGAAAACGCTGATGTGATGCCTTTTTACAAAGAAAAGTGGGAGAAGATATGACCTTATAAGTTTCTGTAGATCGTTAATCCGATTTAGTGAACGTTTTGGCTTCATTACTTTCACTATTATCATCATCTTCGTCTTCCTCTTCACATACACATACACAAAATAGAGTCATTAGGAGGGTTGGTCTTGTAGGCTGCTGCTGTAATTTGTTTTTGTAAGGCTGCTGCTGCAATTTGGTTTTGTAAGGCTGCTGCTATATGATGTAAACCGCTTACAAATCTTTACATAGGAACCAAAATAATTTTCTAAGATTATAATTAGTGTCTTTTCTAACATTGCGGTTGGTGGGATTAGGAACGAAAATATACTTTTACTCAGAAAAGTTGCACTCGGACAAGGATGACTGTAATTAATTATTTATTTTTGGTAGATTGGATGACCATAATTGTTAGAAGAGAAGAAGAAGATAAGGATTACTAGCTATGATAATATGCATTTTAGGAAATTTTGAAATTGCGAGATATATAGGTCAGTAAATATTGATTCCACTACCAATTTCTAGGCTATTTTTTTTGGGCAGTATCTTGTAAGAAATTGGTAAGAAAAACAGGTTTGCTTACCAATTCTTTACAAATTTTCAAAGGCAAACCATTTGCTTACTATTTCCTTTTAATTTGCTAAGGGACAGGAGCCGTAAGCAAACGCTTCGTAAGAAATTTAAATCCAGTAAGCAACTGGTACCAAAACGGTAAGAATATATTTCTAACGGCCTACATTTGTAGGAAAATTGTAAGTAAAGTGTAAGGAACAAACTGTGAGTATCAAACACTCCCATAAGCAAACTATAACAAACTTGTAGGTGGGTGGTAAGGAAATCTTTACTTACAGACTATATACAATAAGAAATTTGTAAGAAGGCAATAAGAAATATCATAAATAAAATAGAATAATAGTAATAATAATTTGCGAAAACAATTCATTTAAAACCTGAATATTTAAATCAAGTGGACTTAAAACTGCAAACCCAACAGAAATCAAATATTCAATGTTTTAAATAATGTAAATATACAATTTGGTACCAAGAAGGATCATGCCTGCCTAATGTCAACAACTACACATGTTTGAGTAATCAATTTCTCAACAAATAAAACTAAGTTGTCAGAGCAACATGATCTCCTAAAATGGAATAAAACAATCACTATTATAATGAAATTTGGTTGATGTCTGTGTTCTCTACAAGCCATTTTGCCCCATCTGCCTTGAATCCAATAAAGCTTGAGTCAATCTCCCTGATAAGGTCTTATGGAACAGCAACTGTATAAGGTCTTATGTCCCTGATTTCAAGCAGCATAAAATTGTTAGCTTCGTTTCTTATGTAATTCAAATAATAACATCATGGTTAAAAACATTAAATAATCATGATTCAGTGATTTTTTGTGTAGCAGCAACAATTGGCAATTGGTAATAACACATAGAAAACAACTTAATTAAATATCAGCACAATTGCAAGAGAAAGAGTAATTACGAGAAGAAGCTTACTAATTACTGTGTTGATTGGCGAGAACCTGCAAAATTTTTTTTTTCGAAGTAGGACGAGGTGGAGGACAAGTTGGCAAAGGCAAGGAGTTGGAAAAACTAACATGTGTTGGCTGATCAGTTGGTGCATTAAGTGTTGGGAGAGGACATGAAGAAGTGCCCAAAAACGTCGGCATCGTGCTTGAAAATGTTTGTTGCCATGGCTGTGATGAGGATGCACCTACCGTAGGCATCATTGGTTGTTGTCCAGTAAAAGACAACTGCTGTGATGAGGCTGCACCTACAGTCGGCATCATTGCTTGCTGTCCTGTGAAAGCCAATTGACCAAATGGAAGATTGTTTGGCCATTGTTGCTGGTCAAGAGGACGAGTTCCACAAGAAGGCATTAACGTTGGTCGTGCTGCAAATTCAGGGGCCCGAAACTGGGGATTCATTTAAGATAACAACATCTGCATCATCTGGCCAAATTGCTCATTCATTTGACTCCTTATTGTGTTTGAAATGTGATCCTTGACAATATCCAGTAGCTGATCCTTGACAATATCCACTAGCTGTTCCTTGACAACATTCATCTCACGTTGAACAATAACTTCTAATGGCTCCTCAGCAGCAACCCTTGGTGAAGTAACAGAAGTACTAGAAGCATATATTGTTTCTGCGAACTTCCCACTTGGTTCCCCAAACCCATACACTCTACCCTTTTTGGCACCTACAACAGAATCCAACCACACTGATCGATCAATAGACGGGGCATTTGATAAATCCTCCCCATACTTTTAGTCCATCAACATATTTCTTCTGCAACAAATAACATGTATAAATACTTCAAAGAACCCTTATTTAGTACTAGCAAAGTAGAGGTAGCTGGGTACTAGGAAAAACAAAGAGGAAAACAGTAATGTAATCTTGAATCTGAAACAATAAATAGAATTCTACGGATACAATGTCACTTAAAATATATATTTGATATGCTTACGACCAAAAAAAGGATCAATCCTCAGTATTATTGTTTGTTTTGGATTAATTCCGTAACTATCATTGTAGGACGAAAGATTATAAAGAGGCCTTCAAAGCCTCTCACTCACAACTATCATGGGCTCAAAGGAACACATGATTTGCAGAGCATGCAAGACAAGGGAGGTTTCCAGTTGATAAAGAGAACCAGTTTCCAAGTGTACTTGTCCTATTTCCAGTTGATCAAAAGACTGTCTACACTACATGTAAAGAGACAAATTTTATATAGAAAATAGAGGGGAAAGAAAGTTTGTCTTGCCTATTAAGCTGATGTTCAAAGTCTCTGGATAGAAGAATACACTATGGCTTCAAAACCTCATTTCCAGTTGCACGGTGATGGCTGAATCAAATCAAAGAAAGCAAAAGGGATCAATTAATGTTCAAAGGACAATCATGAATATACATGCTATCTATTTACTCTAAATGTTTTTCAAACCATAAGTCATATATTAAAGAGAAAGCAAGAACAACAAAAGGAACAAAGGTTGATGAGTACTTGGTTTAGATTCTATTAGCATCCCAGGTGTCATTGCTTGATAGGATAGAAGGACGAACTAATTACATCTAGACAAAGGGTGACGAGTTACCGTAATATTTTTCTACATGATATCTAGGCTACCTTGATGTGTATTGCTTTAATGCTTTTGTTTGAAGTATAAACTAAAATTCCAGCCATAGTAAAATGATAATGCAAGCACTAACCCCAGCGCATGAGCAACATAATCCGCTTTTTGTTACCTACTGAAAAGCACGTTCAAGAAGTGAAATGCGTACTTTGAAGCCAACTTTAAAAATGGGATGCGCACATATTGAAGAATTACATGTGGAGTGGAGGACTAGATTTCAATCTAACCATGATTGATCATAAATAAGTCCAAACAGACTTATTTTTATGAAATATGACTACAAAAGTTGGTACAAAGTAAACATCGGGAATGTAAAGAATAAAACTATCTAACATATTGATGAATTCAAGTTGCCGACATATTTTTAGTCATCGTTTAGAATTTCCAAAATTGATCTCAGATCAAGTGTACTGAATTGTTCAATTTTATGCGACTTCAAAACATTGAAAATTCTATTTGAATGCTAATGCGCCACTTGCAGGAATGAAGATTACTAAGAGGTAAGAGAAGGATAAAGGGAAATTATCTTCCCAACATATTGGTTCCCAGTAAGTTAACACTTACAAAGAGATAAGAGAATGATAAATGACGCACTAGTAGCAGAATAGTAGAAGAAAAGGAAAACATAAGAGAGGGATGGAGAGTAATGAGAACCTTGACTCCGGCCCACCCATCGACGACTCATACAAGTTCGACCCACAGCAACTCCGCCAAAGCTCTATTTCACAGTTTTGTAGGTGTTATTGGAGAACAACCGAATCAAAACATAGCATCAAAAGACATATTGGTTCCAGTAAGTTAACACGCATTTAGACCACAAAATAATTCGTCAATGGTATAGAGGATTGTATTCATTTAAACCAAGTAAAAACATGCTCGTAATTATATTTTTCATTTTCTAATGGCTACTATATGGGCGATTGCTCTCATACAAGACAGAGCATTCCAACAATACATTATTTTATGGAACCGGAATATGGCATGGAGATGACGTACATGATACACATGACTACAGTAGAAAGTTATTCAACTAGGACAATAAGTTCAGTTTACAGACCTTGACAGAGACACACATGGACACCCTCAACATCGACAAGATCCATCGCAGGCTTATAGACAAAAATTGCTCCGGCTTATTCTTGGAACTAATATATTTTTTTCACATCCCAAAAGAATGTCTACACTCTGCCCTGTTTGATGGAAACACCAACACCTATACCGTTGTTATTACTTATTAGTACTAATTTCTATGATCTAAAAACGGAAAAATTGTGATCACAACTAAAATAGTACAATTCACTAGCAACAAAACACAGAAACACTTCAATTTCAATTAGTACCTAATATGGCCAAGAACAAAATAGGAGCAAGAATATAGAGAGGGAGAAGGAATCATAACCTATTCTCGTCGTAGGAATTGGACCTCTTGAAGACCTGCCGAATCAAAACAAAGCAAAGGGCCTGCACATACAAACATAAATATACAATAAATTAAATAATTAAACCTAGAAATCATAAAAGAGGGGCAGATCAAAAAATCACAAATGAAGAAATTGACGACGAGGCCCGATAAGAAGAAGAGGACGCCGACAGGAACCACCACAAGAAGATACAAAAGAAGAAAGTGAATGGCGATAGAGTTCTGCGAGGCAACCAGCAGCAGTAGCTCGCAACTACCGATGGCAATAGAAGCGGAGAACGGCGGTACCTGTGGTGGTTCCTATGCTCCGGCTAGATCCAATGCAGTTATGGCAACTCGACAGGAAGAGGCAAGAGGGTGGAAGATAGTAGTGGCGGTGACAGGCAAGACAGCAACGGCGTTGCCGGCGATCGCTCGTCGGGGTTTGTGAAATTTGCGAGAAAAAATTTGAAAGGAATGTGAAATTTGAGAGAAAAAAATGGGGTGAGGGTTCGATTTGTGAGAGAGGGAAATTAGAAATTTAGGAGAGAGGAAAAAATAAACAGTGGAAAAGAAATTAGAGAAATTAATTAATTTGATTTTTTTTTGAGAAAATAATTTGAATCCAGTTTGTTTACGGTTTTTTTTATATCTGAATATTTAAAATCTTTCCAAAACTTTAGTTACAGTTTGCTTACACTTTCACCAGTTAGGAAGTTTCTCTTATTGTTTAGAAATATGCTCTTACCGCAATACCGTAGGGAATCCGATGCTGAAGTATTAAAAATAATAAAAAATGGAATTAAACTTCAATGGTAAGCATTTTGTTGCTAATGTGTAAGCAACTCCTCACTGTTTACTTACCACAAACATCGGCTAGAAATTTTGGTAAGAAAATACCCAGAAATTGGTAGTGTTCTAGAACATTGCTTAGTAGGTTGTGTTCAATCGACACTATAATATAAGCCGTTTACAATCTTTATATAGGAACTAAAATTTTTTCTCTCTAAAACTTGAATCGTTTCACCTAATATCGGGTTTGGTGGGATTATAAAGAGTATACTTTCACTAATAAGGATGATTAAAACTTTTAGAAAAATGAAGATAAGACAACTATGATAATATGTACTTTAGGAAACTTTCAAATTGCAAAATATGTTAGTAAAAGTTGATTCTAGAACATGGCTTGGTTGCGGGAAATTAATAATTTTGTGAAAAAAAAGAGGAAATAAATCAAAAAAGTAGTATCGAGAAAATTTTACTACAATGACTAACCCGATTCTAATTGGATTTTGTTTTTAGTGTGATGTACGTGACAGAGGATTATGTATATGTTTTATGGTTAGCAAAATTTGCAGTATATATTAAAATCGTCGGCAGATACTAGCTATGATTTTTTAACAACCCCACAATTTTTTTTTGTAAGTTTTTGTTTCTCAGCTTCTCATACAAAATCACAAGAGTAAATCCTTTCAACTATGTATTTGATGATGGATTAATGCTTTATTTTATCTAGCCCTTAATTTTAGAATTTATATATTTGTTATAATTCGATTAGATTTCATCTCTTTGTTCATCATTTTTTTCATATTTTGGTTTTTTTTGACTAGATTGCAGTGAGATTTGATCACATAGCAAACTTTTTGGTGCTATATTTGTAAGGTAGGGCCCATTTTTCAAACCAAACTACATAATCCAAGCACGCCCCACCTAACAACCTCTGCAAAGGATTTATCACCGACGACCCACACATGCGGCACTTGCTTGCCGTAAATCAACCCCATTTCCTGATGAAATACGATTATCACTCACATTGTTGTTCCTATCTTTGGCTATATTAGCAACCAAGTATAGGGTTGAAGCCAAAAGCAAATTTTTTACATTGCTTGTTCAATTTCTAAGAGACAAATATGTACAACACTTTGCCTTACCTTGACATCATTGAGTGAATGTCGATCGGAGTCCACCTAGATGGCAGGTTCTCGACATACATGCTACAACTTGATTGGATTCTATGGCGAATTGGATAGTTTTATGACTCTATCTACAGAAGTGTAGTGATTTAAGTGGAAGTGGATTGGTATGGATATGTAATATGTGATAGGGTGTTGGATACTAAAATATTGCCAGAGATGTTGACTGTGAAGGTGGGCTCGATTTGGTGCGAAATGGTGCACAACGGGCCATTAGTGTGCCCATCAGTGCACAATTGTGTTTTATGTGTTGATATGTTTTCACGTTTGCTTGATGTGTAGATCAGGAAAGTCGTGGATAGGTTATCTTGCCCTAGAGCAGTTGAGAATAAGGAACTAAAAGAGGTAAGTAGTTGATTATATGGATTTAAAGAAGTGTAAGGAATGGTCTAGTAAGTCTTGTGGTGGATCGGGATGGTTTGAATAGAAATAGAATTGAGGTACGGGAGAGGAAGTTTATGAGAGGATGGGTGGGTATAAAGATGTAGGACTGTCGTTTGTGAGTCGCAGCTCGATATTGGTAAGGAAGGATCGTAGATAGTGTTGTGGAACCTAAGGATGAGTAAGAAATAGATTGTGATTGTGGAGTTTTGGTTTAGAGCTTGTGGCAAAGTACGATTGATGGTTAGGTTGTAGACAGTTGTACAGGAAGGTGATGTCTTGAAAGGTTTGAGTAGTTAGTACATATCAGGGTAAAGTAGACACCCTAGAGTACCTAGAGTTAGTCTTGATTAGTTAGGGTTAGATTGTAGAGTGCTAAGTTATAATGAAGTATGTTGTTGGACTTGGAGTTAGATTATGGAGTGTTAAGGCTCGAAGAAATATCTTGTTATAGGAAACCCTTGAGGTTAGCAATATTTGGGAGATGATATTAAGTTTAGAGGTCGAGTTGTTTTAGGAAATAGTAGGAAGTTAAGGTGTAGCGGAGTGCGCTGCGGAAGCATGGTTGACGTGTTTGAGATGCAATTGGGCCTAAGGTTGACCAATTGGTCCGAGTGGATATTTTGGTGGCTCAGTTGGTACAATTGATGTACTTATGCATGCACTAGTGTACATCAGAATGGCAGTAATGCACCTTGTGGTCTAGTTGGGGCCATTAGCCGATTCGAGTGTTAGTGCACCCTTGAGTGTGCGAAAAGCACATTTTGTGGTTCAATTTTGATAATTGGTGTTGCTGGCCAATTGGCACAGTAGTATGCCGGTAGTGCGTCATAGTGGAGTGAATAAGAGGTAGAAGCTGCTAGTGATGAGAGAGTAAGTATATGGTTTATAGTGGTTTATCAAGTGATGTATCATGTGGAGAGTTAAGTGGAGACTTACATGGTTACATTTGGAAGGCTAATGGTACATTGCAAAGTTTTATTTACGTAAACTATGTGGCCACAATTTGTAATGTTTTTGTAGTTACTGTTTTGTAAATATTTTTAGAACCATGAATTGCAAGTTTGGCATGACTACTATTTAGCCTATCCATTTCTACCATAGTAAGAAGTGATAGATAGTTGAGAGAATTGGAATCTATAAGATTGTGATTGAGTTGCCATGGTGTGTGAAACAAATTGGCGTGAGGGTTACGAGTGTAGAGAGCACGACAGTTTGAAGTATCTAAGCTAGGAGCTGAGGTAGAACTTGGGTATACATTTCGAGGTAAACAAGTTGGAAATATACATGATTGATTTATAGTTGGGTGATCTACTAAGGTAGAGCTCGAAACAAATGAGGAACAATAGGTTAGCATACGAGCATATATATGAGCATATTTAGGAAGATGATTGAGAGTTACATAAACGGATTGATGTTATCTTTGAGGTTAGACTAACATCTGAATGTCGGGGACGAAATTCTTCGAAGGATGGGATGATGTGATATCCCGGGTGTACCTAGATGCTTGGAGGGATATTTATATGGAGAGTTGGGTGTAGCTAGTCCTGCGGGAACGTTCAGGTAGATAGGATCGTGTATTCAGTAGTTAGTGAAAGATGTTATTGGAGTTGGTGGATATGCTTGTATGGTTTTAGGCTTTGTGATATGTGCTGGTGTTGGATTGAGGGCAATGGTTCACATTGCCTTGGCCTAGTGCAGACTAGTTGGTTCGTAGTGATCTGTTGGCTCGGTTGGCCTAGTTTGGTGTCCCGAGTACTCGATTTATCTAATGGACCAATAAATGGTGGGAAACATTAAGAATGTGAGTATTTGGTGTAGTGGATGCATTAGAGATACAATTGGCGAAGAGGATTACCGGTTGTCTCGATTTGGTGCGAAATTGTACACAATGGGTTGGTGGCAAGTGGGGTGATGACTCACCTACTTGGCCAGGATTTGAAGGGTGAAAGCAATCTCCTCTCACCCATTTTGTCCAGATCAAATTCGTGCTAGAGAGGGAGAGGAGAAAGGGAGGAAAAGAGGAGAGAAAGAGAGGTGAGGCTAGGGTACTTCTGCTCTCGGGCAGACTAGCCCTTGCGCACTAAAAAGAGGATTTTGGTAAACCACCGATTCGAATTGAGTGAAACTAAAGCCAATAGTTATCTGACATCCATAGCTATCTATGGGTACCAAGTTGGTGATTTTTGGAGCCGGACTGAGAGAGTTATGCTCTCTCAAAGCGGGTTGTTCTGCAGCAGACCTACTGCATGACCCTGAGTTGATGTAGGAATCATATCTGGACCTAAAAACCTTGGATTTGGGAGTTCTTAATGGCTCTGGAAAGGTAGGAGATAGGGCTACAATTTTTATGTTTATGCCCAAGGCTGGTTCTGCCTGTTGGCGAGCTTTTAAGCTCGGTGAAGTCTCTGCTACTGTAGGGCAGATTCTACCAAAGTTAGGGTAAGGATGTTTTGGTGAGGTTAAGTTGTGTGTTTATTTTTATGATTGGTTTTATAGTGTTTTGATGGGTATTTATATGTGTTTATCATGGCAGTGAGAACCCTAGATTCTCAAGGGTTCCAAAGAGAAGGAGTTGATGGCCTTGATGTGTGATATGGCTAAGTTGGTGTGTCTAAGTTGCATACTTGTGATGGCTATGATGCTTATTGGCTTGGTGGATGATGCAATAGCTTATTGATGGCACCTATGGTGCAATACTGATGATTTGATGATGTTGATGATTATGGCTTGGCTTGTTGACGTGTCTGGTGATCGGACTGTGCATTTCATGCATAACGTGTGCATCCATGACACTTGCATAAGATGATGGACTATTGATGATGATGATGGACCTTGCAGTGCTCCTAGGCTGCTTGGTCATGTAAGATGATGTTGGTGTTGTGCTAGGCGCCGTGTGTGGTTGTGGTAGCCAATCGGTTATGCCTCGTACGTGGGGGTGTGGGCTAAGGAGAAATATGTTGGCAAAGGCTACCAGACCATGCAGGTAGGCTTAGTACAACTTCACAATTGCTTACCCGTGGGCTGATCACGGAGACATGTCAATGTAAAGCTGTTGGTTGTTATTTGCCGCTTGTATGTGTTATGGCATGTTGCTTGTATGACTACCTGCTTACTGAGTTTTATACTCACCTCCCATTTCTTCCCCTTGTCTTACAGTGCGAGATCGAGAGTATGGGTTGTAGATCGATGGGTATAGCCGAGTCGGTCTCTTTTAATTACTGTGTTGTATCGTTTTGTACAAAAAGGTTATGTCTTTGTACACCATGAGTTAGAGCCCCTTTTTAGCAACGTTTTTGTGACATTAGTGGAGTTGTGTTTTTAAATAGGTTTTCAATCTTTTCATTATCTTTGTTGCCTTTGCCTCTCACCTCTCATTTCTTCCCCTTGTCTTACAGTGCGAGATTGAGAGCCGGGTTGTAGGTCGATGGGTATAGCCGAGTCGGTCTCCATTAATTATGTTATTGTATTTATTTTTACATGGAGGTTATGTCTTTGTATACCATGAGTTAGTGCCCCTTTGTAGCAATGATTTTGTGACATTAGTGGAGTTGTGTTTATAAATTGGTTTTAATCCTTTTTATTATCTTTTTTGCCTTTGCATATGTTGGGTATTGCTTCCGTTTACGTTGCGCATATCTTAGTTAGTAACCCGCCGAGCAGAGGCAACGAGCTTCTGGTTGTGTTGATGAAAGGCCTTTGGATGCCTTGTGGCACGCGGTGGGTGCACAGGGTACCTGGCTGGTCGCGCTTAGCGGGGGCGTGACAGATATGGTAGCGGAATATAGATTTGGTTGCAAAGTAATCAAGTGGAGCATGTTTGTTTAGGAAGTGTTTGATGTCATGAGATTTCGCAACCAAAACATGTGATAGTTTTGGTAGTGGAACATGAGTTTTCTGAAAGTGAGTGTCATGTCATTTTCAAGTGTGATAGTTATGGTAAAGGAGCATGTCGCATATACAAAGTAGGTTGTCTATGTCGGTTGGGTGTAACCAAAACGATAACATGGCATAAGGGTATGGTTAAGTGATATTGCTAGAGGGGCATAGGTTATCGAGTTTTATGGCTAGTACTCATCGATTTAGAGGTTGGGGTTTGGTGAGAGGCTCGTGTCTTATGTGTGTTTTTTTTGTGTTTTATGTGTTGATGTGTTTTCACGTTTGCTTGATGTGTAGATCGGGATGGTTATATTGTCCTAAAGCAGATGATAATAAGGAACTAAAGGAGGTAAGTAGTTGATTCTGTGGATTTAAAGAAGTGTAGGAAATGGTCTAGTAAGTCTTGTGGTGGATCGGGATGGTTTGAACTGAAATAGAATTGAGGTATGGGAGAGGAAGTTTATGAGAGGATGAGTGGGTATAAAGATGTAGGATTGTCGTTTGTGAGTCGTAGCTCGGTATTAGTAAGGAAGCATTGTAGATAGTGTTGTGGAACCTAAGGATGAGTAAGATATAGATTGTGATTGTGGAGTTTTGGTTTAGAGCTTATGGTAAAGTACGATTGATGGTTAGGTAGACTTTTGAGTGTTGTAGATAGTTGTACAAGAAGGTGATGTCTTGAAAGGTTTGAGTAGTTAGCATATATTAAAGTAAAGTTGACACCCTAGAGTTCCTAGAGTTAGTCTTGATTAGTTAGGTTTAGATTGTAGAGTGCTAAGCTATGATGAAGTATGTTGTTGGACTTGGAGTTAGATTATAGAGTATTAAGGCTCGAAGAAGTATCTTGTCATAGGAAAGCCTTAAGGTTCACAATGTTTGGGAGAAGACATTAAGTTTAGAGGTCGAGTTATTCCGGGAAATAGTAGGAAGTTAAGGTCTAAGCGGAGTGCGCTGTGAAAGCATGGTTGGCTTGTTTGGGATACGATTGGGCCTAAGGTTGTCCAACTGGTCCGAGTGGATATTTTGGTGGCTCAGATGGTACAACTGGAGTACTTATGCACGCACTAGTGTACATCAGAGTGGCTGTACTGCACCTTGTGTTTTAGTTGGGGAATTGGCCGATTAGAGTGCTAGTGCACCCTTGAGTATGCAAAAAGCATATTTTGTGGTTCGGTTTGGGTAATTGGCCTTGCTGGCCAATTGGCATAGTAGTGTGCCGGATGTGCGTCCTAGTGGAGTGAATAAGAAGAAGTTGTTAGTGATGAGAGAGTAAGTATATGGTTTATAGTGGTTTATCAAGTGATGTATCATGTGGAGAGTTAAGTGGAGACTTGCATGGTGACATTTGGAAGGCTAACGGTACATTGCAAAGTTTTATTTACCTAAACTATGTGGCCACAATTTATAATATTTTTGTAATTATCATTTTGAAAATATTTTTAAAGTCAAGAATTAAACAAGTTTGGCATGAGTACCATATAGCCTATCCATTTGTACCATGGCAAGAAGGATAGATAGTCAAGGGGACTAGATTCTAAGAGATTGTGATTGATTTGCCATGGTGTGTGAAACAAATTGTTGTGCGGGTTACGAGTGTAGAGGGCATGGCAATTTGAAGTATCTAAGCTAGGAGCTAAGGTAGAACTTGAGTATGAATTTCGAGGTAAACAAGTTGGAGATATACATGATTGATTTATAGTTGGATGATCTACTAAGGTAGAGCTCGAAACAAATGAGGAATAGTAGGTTAGCATATGAGCATATTTAGGAAGATGATTGAGAGTTACATAAAAGGATTGATGTTATCTATGAGGTTAGAATAACATTTGAATTTCGAGGACGAAATTCTTTGAAGGAGGGGATGATGTGATATCACGGGTGTACCTAGATGCTTAGAGGGATATTTATATGGTGAGAGTTGGGTGTAGCAAGTCCTGCGGAAAAGTTCAAGTAGATTGGATCGTGTATTTGGTAGATAGTGGGAGATGTTAATGGTGTTGGTGGACATGCTTGTATGGTTTTAGGCTTGGTGACATGTGCTGGTGTTGGATTGAGGGCAATGGTGCGCATTGGCTTGGCCTAGTGCACACATGTGGGTTCGTAGTGATCCGTTGGCATGGTTGGCCTAGTTTAGTATTCCGAGTGCTCGATTTATCTATTGGGCCAATAAATGGTGGGAAACATTAGGAATGTGATTATTTGGTGTAACAGATGCATTAGAGGTATAGTTGCCCAAGAGGATTATCGGTTGGCTCGATTTGGTGCGAAATGGTGCACAACGGGCCATTGGTGTGCCCGTCGGTGCACAATTGGGCCCGATGGTGCCCGAGTGCGTGTTTGGTCAAACCGACCAATCACAACAAGCCAAGTAGCTTGCGAATAAGCTGCTGGGAGTCTTTGGTATGGAAGCTAGTGGGTCGGATGTCACGAGCCAACTGGTCGGAAATAAGCACGAGGTGGCCTTTCGGTGCAAGTGGCATTTAGTGGTGAGTTGGTGGCAAGTGGGGTTGATGACTCACCTAATTGGCCAGACTTTAAAGGGTTAAAGCAAGCTCCTCTCACCCATTTTCTCCAAATCCAATTCTTTCTAGGGAGGGAGAGGAGAAAGGGAGGAAAAAGAGGAGAGAAAGAGAGGTGAGGCTAGGGTAGTTCTGGCCAAATCACCGGTTCGAATTGAGTGAAACCAAAGCCCAGAGTTACTTAACATTCATAGCTATCCATGGGCACCAATTTGGTGATTTTTGGAGCCGAACTGAGAGAGTTATGCTCTCTCAAAGTGGGCTGTTCTGCAGCAGACCTGCTGCATGACCCCGTGTTGATGTAGGAGCCATATGTGGTGCTAGAAATCTTGGATTGGGGAGTTCTTAGTGGATCTAGAAATCTAGGAGACAGGGATACAACTTTGATGTTGATGCCCAAGGCTGGTTGGGCCTTTTGGTACGCGTTTAAGCTCGTTGAAGTCTCTCCTTCTGTAGGGCAGATTCTACACGAATTAGGGGCCTATGAACCCGAAATGTCCAAGGGTTCCAAAACCGAAGGAATGGTTGGCTTGGTGTGTCTAATGGCTAGATTGGTGTGTCTATTGGCTAGGTAAGTTTGGTTGCATACTTGTGATGGCTATGATGCTTATTGGCTTGGCGGATGACCCAATAGCTTTTTGATGGCACAAACGGTGCAATATTGATGATGTTGATGGTTATGCCTTGGCTTGTTAACGAGTCCGGTGATCGGGCTGTGCATTTCATGCATAACACGTGCATCCACGACATTTGCATAAGATGGACAATTGATGATGATGGACCTTGCAGTGCTCCTAGGCTGGTTGGTCATATGAGATGATGGTGACGTTGTGCTAGGCGCCGTGTGTGGTTATGGTAGCCAATCGGTTATGCCTTGTACGTGGGCCTGTGGGCTAAGGAGAAACATGTTTCCAAAGGCTACCAGACTATGCAGGTAGGCTTAGTACAACTTCATGATAGCTTACCCATGGGCTGATCACTGCGACATGATGATGTTGAGCTGTTGGTTGTTATTTGCCGCTTGTATGTATTATGGCATGTTGCTTGTATGACTACCTGCTTACTGAGTTTTATACTCATCCCCCCACCCATTTCTTCCCCTTGTCTTCCAGGTGCAAGATTGAGAGCCGGGTTGTAGGTCGATGGGTATAGCCAAGTCGGTCACCATTAATTATGTTATCGTATTTATTTTTACATGGAGGTTATGTCTTTGTATACCATGAGTTAGTGCCCCTTTGTAGCAACGACTTTGTGACGATAGTGGAGTTGTGTTTATAAATGGGTTTTAATCTTTTTTATTATCTTTGTTGCCTTTGCATATGTTGGGTGTTGCTTCTGTTTACACTGCGCATATCTTAGTTAGTAACCCGTTGAGCAGAGGCAATGAGTTTCTGGTTGTGTTGATGAAAGGCCTTTGGGTGCCTTGTGGCACGCAGTGGGTGCATAGGGTACCTGGCCTAAAAAAAATTTCTAGATCCACCCCTAGGGATGGAGGTGGTTTTGTGAAGGTGGAGATGGGGTTGGTGGCGCTCGGGGTGGTGGTTTGGATAGTGGGCCAAGGGAACAGGGAATGGTCAAGCGTCGTTCCATGTTTTTTTGAAAGGAAATGATGTAAGGAAACAGGGTTGAGAAAATTTCACGAGCGAGTCAGACACTCGCAACAAATTGCAAGGGTTCACTTATAAGGTCTATTGCATTGTTGTAGCAATGGGTGCAAGCATTTATTTTTTATTGTGATCAACCTTGATATCTTTTTTCGATAAAGAAGCCTTCATTCATATAAACAGATCAAAAGATCAGAGGATACATAATTAAAGATCTAAATAGAACACAAGTATGAGAAAAATTTAATTCAAGAATTCTTCCCAACCTACTATAAAGAAACACACAATGAGATCTATATCCTTCAAAAGAGGATTTACAAAAGCACTTTATTCTCGTAGACGTCATAACATGTATTGTTCGTGCAACAACTACCAAGCCAACAGGTGAAGCCGATGAATAGTTGTGGGGTAAAATATCTCTGTTGGTGAATTTCTGCAGTAGGCAGAGAATTGTTCTTGAAGTCGAATCTTCCTCTATGATTTTTGGCTCCCATAGTCTTATTTGAATCAGAAAAAATAAACCCACAAAAAGGAGAGACTAAACTCACAAAAAAGTGAGATAAAATTCACAAAAAGTGAGACTAAACCTACAAAAGTAGGAACAAAACTAAAAAATAAAAAAGAAAAAAAAAAGTAATTGGTGGGGGCTTACCATTGGAAGGAGAGTCGTCTGCGACAGCCCCAATATGTAGATCTAGAATTTTTGTCCAAGGAAAAGAGAGAAAAAATGAAAACCCCAATATGTAGATCTAGAATTTTTTTCTAAGGAAAAGAGAGAAAAAAAGGAAAACCGTGAAGTCACTTGGCTCATGGTGATCAACCTTTGATTATTGAAATGATGTGGGAATAAGCAGATGAAATTCTTTCTTTCATAAATTAGGTGGAATTGGAACCGGAGACACCATCAGTAATACTTTGAGCTACAAACCCATTGGTTCCTACAGTTAATATTAACCTTGGTTCTTTTCTATATGCTATGGATTATAATCCTACGTATTTTGTTCTTTAAACGGCAAATATCAAATTAATATAAGAGAGGAGTTGCTTATTTTTATTTAAAATGGTAACCAAGTAAATCATAATCTGCTTGCATATATCAGTTACATGCACGAGGCACCGCCAGGTCCACCAAACATGGAAGCGAAACCAGTATGGCCTCCAGTGTTTCCTAGGAACTTTGACTCGTAACATTTGTCACTCTGATCAACGAATGGTACATCCACAGGTTCCCAGGTATAATAACCTGAAGAATCCAGAAACCGAACATTTGCAACAAAGCTAGTGTGCAAGAAACTCGGCGGCTCGAAATGTCCACTTCCCATCGTCGGTGGAGGCACATTCGGAGGGCTGTACGCCAGCCCTCCGAATTCCACCATTGTTGCTACCGTGTTTAAACTGCCAAACAGTTGGTTTGGCCAATACCCAATAGTAACTTTGCCACCAATAAGATTATCCTCCTGTACCCACCAATCTCCTGTTTTGGGATCCTGAATGATGTAAATCAGAAAAAAAAACTAACATAATTGCCAAACTGAACTTCATTGAGTCAGGTGGTTTGCCCTATGCGGGGAAAATCTCTCCTGAACCAAAACTTTAGAGAAACAGAATTGTCAAGAAGAGAACCCATATATATATTGATTGAATATGCATATGGGGTTGTTAATTACCCTATAAATAAGTAATTCCAGTGCAATTTGATAGCTGCCATAGACTGAGGTTGCCAATAATTCCGCTCCCACAGTATGGGTGTGACTTGTTAGTACAAAACCTGGGCAGAGAAGATTGTAGCATCCTTGCACTCCGTTACTTGTACTCCAGTAGGCAACTGTCCTTACTTTGTGGTCTCCAAATAATGCCGGATTGACCTATGAGAAAAAAAATAGTCAGAAAGAAGTGGAAACCTTATATATGCTTTGTAAGTTCATTGGAATTCAAATTTACACAGGTTCAACCATACCTTTATGTTTTTTCATTTAATTAATAAAGAGGGATGTGTAAGGATTTGTACAGTGGCTTACCTCCCACCCATAGAATATGGTATCATTTTGTTCATTGGTACTGTGAATCCAAATTCCAGCTCCACTGACTTGCTTTTCATCAGAAACAGTTTGATTATATACGCTTACAGATCCTTGGGCTCCATAAAAGGATTGAAATAGTTGTGCATTGGTGGCAGACATGGCGAACTGCAATGATTAATGAATTTGAAGTCAACACTTTCTGTTTTTGTGTGCTATGGTTTTTGTATCGAGACCTGTTCTAATACTGTTCTAACACACAAGGTAGCGATCAAACCCAAAATGTTACTTTTTGTTGAATGTGTATGACCCAAAATGTTCAACTGGTAAGCAATTTGGTTTGCTTAAGTGAAGTTTCGGATTCAAGTCTTTTTTTCATACAGAACATCCTTTCTGAGTGACTCACCACATAATTAGGTGTGCAATCCGGGTCGAACCGGATTAGTTTGCTTCAGAGACCAGAAGGGAAACAAAAAAAATAATAAAAACTATGGTTTGTGTCTTTCTATCAGAAAAGCAAAAAGAAACGATGGTTGTGTATTTTTCATGCGCTCCATATTTTTATATGTTCTATTTTTTGAATTAGTTTCGTTCTCTGGTTCATCCCGATTTCTCTATTTTGGTATGTTTTAACTAAATTCCATCCAAGATTGTTGATGTATGAACTTTTTCGGTCTGACATCAATCAAACTAATCTTTATGATCTAAAACTTGACATGTCATCATTTTCCGACGACCTGGTTAAAAGTACAAACTAAAAGAGGAAAGTTATCGATTAGCATCAAAAAAGTTAATGTGAATTGAATGAAGAAATCAATTCAAACTGCAAGAAACACATAGATGAATGTTTAAAATATGGAGCTTATGGAAAATAACATTATTCTGTTACCAGTGTGTTGGAAATTTACTTACATGGCAGTTTGGAGAAGTTGGTGGTTCTGGAAGTATATCTGCAAACAGTCTGCCTCTACGAAGATCTTCCTTTGTAGTTCTCCTGATAGGAACCGTCCTTGGTGGGCAATCATATGTTTTACGCTCACTGGCTCGACGAGAAGATTTTTTTGCAGCAAAATTTCCTTCTGGTATATAACTCGGTTGCAGCTAATTAAAATGTAAATAAGAAAATGTATTCCACAAAACTGTCTAATCTAATGCACATAGAGAAAGATGCAAATTTAGCATAAATAAAAATTTCATGCACACCTGGATTTTGTGATTTTTGAGCAAAGGATGGTCAAGAGCTGGTTGCTTAGTGATTTCAATGCAATCCACGATGCTGCCATCGGCTTCCTGCGAAAATAAGTTTGTACAAATTAATTTTTGCTTACCGATCTCGAGGAAACAAAGGAAATACTAAAAAATGAATGGGGAAGTTTATACAACCTGAAAGCTCCTAACAGGTGGTTTATTCAGGATTTTGAGTTGTCTCTCCAACTCTAATTCTTCTTGTTCTTCAGGCATCCCATGTATGGTTTTCTCCGTCAAGCACTGTTTTGCTCTAAGCATAATAAGTAAGATACTAACCAAAACTAGAATTCTCATGGTGAGTGATTTGCTCTAAATTTGTGTATTATGTGAAGAGGACTAGTGTGTATCAGTTCATATATATATATATAGCCATGTATAGCCCATGCAAGAATAACGTTACACTAAAAAACTATGCTGAGTCATGTGTTATGAGCAAACTATTAAATCAGGATTGGGTGCCAGATTTGAGATGGCTTAAGATATGGTTACCAAAAGAGACAATTTTTTTCTCTATTAATAACTATATGATGATTAAATGTGCTTGTTTACGAGATTTTTCATCGATGTGTTCAACCAGAGGATATTAATGTTGGAGTACTAAAACGAAAAGAATTTACAAGATTTTTATCCATCTGTTCGCCCGAAGGATATTATTGTTGGAGTACTAAGAAGAAAAGAATGAGGAAGTAAAGTGGCACCTCTCTTGATTTTTCATTCAAGATGTGAAGAGTTTATCTAAATGGTAAAATCGAGGGTGATTTGGCATAGGAGTTGTGGATAATTAATAGGATGCCGATATGTTAATAAAAAGCGTAAGTTCTAGAGAGCCGGTAAAATACTCACCTACTCATATCAGAAAGAAGTACCCACATCAGCATTTGGTCGGTAAAAAGGCTTTTTATGTCCCTTTTTTTATTTTCATGTTGTTATCCTTGTACTTTGAAAATCATCGTTGTTGTCCCTCAAATTAGATAGAGCCAGGTGTCGTTATACAATTTACCTATAGTAACTAGTGTGTCTTCAGGGATTGACAAATGGGAGGTAGAGTCCTTTGGAGGCCGAATTTTTATTATTTTTCCTTTTTATAAATTTTACTTTTTTCATTTCAAAAAATTTTTTAATTCAAATTTTTAATCTTAAAAAATTAAATGGGTCCATTCTTCCACTCCTTTGTCATTTTAATAAGGCAGAGAGATAGACGTCTTCAACTCCATTCATCCTCTAAATTTTACAAAGCTTTCCCATCTCCTCCTTCTCTTGGTCATCACCTCCGCTCCAGTCTTCTCGACAATGATCACCTCCGTCACCATATCCAAGAACAACCCATGCTCCACCACTCGTTCTAGGGCACTAATCTCCTTCCCGGCGGAATATCCATCTTTAATCGAGCCTTGAAATACAAATACACAACATAATTCCCATTATCAGTAACATAAGCCTCTCCTTTCTCGCCAACTCTCAATTTAGCCTCACACCCTTCTTCCTTAAATAGCTCCTGCAAGCTGCATAAGATTATACTTCCAGTAGAATTGCACCACCTCCATTGGCATCGCCAGCCCGCTCCCATCGAGGCCGGAGGCGAGCTTGGTCTCGTCGACGACCAACACGAAGCTGTCATTGGCGGCCTCGACCATCTACTCGCGGAGGAGGGCACCGCCGCGACCCTCGACGAGGTTTAGGACAGGGTCGACCTCTTCGGCGCTGTCAATGGCGAGGTCGGGCTTGGGGTTGTCGTCGAGGCCGGAGAGGGGGTGCTGAGGGAGAGGGCATGCTCCTGAGTGTGCTTGGAGGTGGGGACGCCGATGATGTCGATGAGCTGGCCTGACTTGAGGAGCTTGCCAAGCTTGTCAACGATGAAGGCGACGATGGAGCCGGTGTTGAGGCTGAGGACCATGCCGGACTTGACGTAGTCAACGGCCTTATTGGCAACGAGCTTCTTGAGATCGTCTTAGGTGAGGACAGGCGCGGATTGAGCTCTTATGGTGAAGGATTTCAATTCGTTAGGGATGCGCAGGCTAAGTGAGGGGTGCGTAAAAGGAGGAGGAGAAGAAGGTAGTGGAGGAGGAGGGAGGAGAGAGGTGGGATAAGCTTTTATTATGTTTTTGTTTTATTGCTTTTTGTAAATTTAAAAAAAAAGAAAAAATAATAAAAAAATTCGGCTTCTGTTACTGCAGGTAGATTGTACATCAACACCTTGGTTTTACATAACTTTAGGGACTAAAAGGACGATTTTCAAAACACAGGGACAACAATGACGAAAGTAAAAAGCGAAGGAACATAAAAGGCCTTATTACCACATTAGGTGCATTGATCACTACAGTCTGAATGCAAAGGTGCTCCAAATTTGGCTTCGTTCAATATGTTGAATTCATGTTGAATCACCATCTAATTAATAGGATAGGATTGTTAGGACTTACCAAAATTGGCTTCGTTTCAAGATGTTCAATCATAACCATCTAATATGATTGTTTAGGACTTGGTACTGATCTTTCTTGGGTCGGGTATCAAATACATCCAATTTCTGAACGCTAAATTTTATATCTTTTGGGGTGGAGTAGATCCATTAACACAAAACTATGAATAGAACTTGAATAACCAAAACAATTACCAAAGCTTTTCTCTGAAGTTAAGAACTATTTAAACCTTACCCAAAAACAAAACAACTATTTAAGCTACAACAATGGTCTTCTAGCATACAAGAAAAACAACAGTGGTCTTTCCCCTTTGCAAAAGGAGTATCAATGGTGGCTTTTGCTTGATTCTCCAAAGCATATTCATGGTATAGTTGAGGAAGAAAACATCTGGCATTGTTTGACATTAGGATGCATTGATGGAATGATTTAGCTTGGTATTGATTCTAGCACAAGTAGTTTTGATGCTGATCAGCAACCACCCCAACTACTAGAAAACAACGTTTTAGCGAGGGATTTTTGTGAGGGATTTCTGCCCATCACAATTGCGACGGAATTTGTGTGGGATTTCTTGATAGTGGTGTTGTGTCGGATTTTGTGAGAGAATTATTCCGTCGCAAAAGTATAGTGACGGTTTTAGTGAGGGATTCATAAATCCCTCACAATGTTTGCCCCCGCCAATGATATTTCTGTCGCTATTTGTGAGGGGGGAAAAATCCCTCGCAAAGAATGGACGAAAAATTTCCCCAAAAAAATTCAATACCCGCCAAGTTTTACGAGGGATTTTTCCGTCACTATTGTGAGAGAAAAATAATCCCTCGCTAATTTGTGAAGGGAAACAATCCCTCACTAATATTGGAAAAAATCACCCTTCCGTCACTATTGTGAGGGACAAACATTCCCTCGCTAAGTTGTGACGGGAAACAATCCCTCACTAATATTGGGAAAAGTTTCAGGTTTTGTGAGATTTTTCCGTCACTATTATGAGGGAAAAAATCCCTCGCAAAGAATCGACGAAAAATTTTCCACATAAAAATTCACTACCCGCCAAGTTTTGCAAGGGATTTTTTTGTCACTATTGTGAGGGAAAAATAATCCCACGCTAAGTTGTGACGGGTAACAGTCCCTCACTAATATTGGAAAAATTGTTCCAGCTTATGGGGGATTTTTTCCATCATTATTGTGAGGGGAAAAACATCCCTCGCTAAGTTGTGACGGGAAACAATCCCTCACTAATATTAGAAAAGTTCCCAGTTGTGAGGGACTGTTCCGTCACTGTTGTGAGGGGAAAATCATCCCTCGCTACGTTGTGACGGGACAAAATCCCTCACTAATATTGGAAACGTCTCTAAGTTTTGTGAGAGATTTTTCCGTCACAACTGTAAGGGAAATATAATCCCTCGCTAATTTGTGAGGGATTTTTTCGTCACAACTGTGTGGGAAACATAGTGATGAAAATATAGTCTCTCACTATTCTTTTATATTACATAAAAACACCAACCACAAAAGCTAGCAATTTATCCACCTTAATATTTATTAATTAATTAATTAATCAAAATAACAAAATAATAATAGAAATAATAAATATATATTATATATTAAAACATGAAAAAAATAACAAATTCGTAAAATCTACAGTTAAAATAATTAATATATGATTTAATAATTTAAATTAGATAATTTAAAATTTTTTAATGATTTTTAAAAAATCATTATGTACCCAAATATGATTCAATTGACGAAGAAATTCAATTTAAACATTTATATTACTGTACAAATTGTAATCGAAAACAATTCTTTTCCTTATATCTAGGCTATAAAAGAAAAAAATAATTAATTAATTTAAAATTGGTAAAGCAATAATTTATTTATATCCATGATGAGCATGTGTAAGGATGAATGTTCCCTTCAAAGACTATTTACATTCATATTCAAGCATCGATTCCGAAGCTTGTGATGATGTAGACATCAAATTAAGTAAATTAAAATGTATGACAACTTGCACGGGAGAAATGTATCATACGGGGTTTGACATGGTCGTTTCTACAAACTTTGAATATGCTATCTTTAGGGACAATATGTTGGTTTTTGCTGGTAGGCCGACTACTAAGCTAATTTGGCGTGCAAATGGCCTATTACCAGCGACAAAGAATTGGCTTTGTTGTGATGGTTTGTGGCTGTTCTTCTCCGGATCAAGGTTGTGTTAACGCCATGTGCATAATCCGACAAGTCCTAGGTTATTAGTGGATTGTAAACCCGACGTAGTCAATTGTGGGTAAGGACTCTATAATGCCCCGGATCTTCAAAGTTGCTATTTACGAAAAGTACTTGAATTTTTTTTAAGGGTAGTACAATTTAAATTTTTTTCCTACAAATACTTTAGTATATAGATATATAAAATTATTTAAATTTATTGAAATTGGTTTCCTAAAATTTCCTTGGTTTTATTGAAGGTAATTTGGTAAGAATGAGTTATTAAATTAAATGGTTTTAAAACGTTTTAAAAAGAAATTAAGATGGGACATGTCTAGGCATGAAACACAGGTTATAGTGTCGTTTTGCTCACAACTACGTCGTTTTGAAAGATATTGTGAATGAAACCACTTGAGGACACGCGTTTTGACCACGGATAGAGTCGACCCTTCCTTTTAAACGGCGTCGGTTTTGTTGTGGGAAAACCCTAGGGTTTTCATCCGGGTATAAATGCTTCTCTTTTTCTCTCTCCCCCCTCATTTCTCTTCATTCCGCCCCCTTTCCCGATTCCTCTCATCACTCTTTTCTCTTCTCAAACAAAACCCTAGCCTCACCAGCCGCCGCCACCAAGACACTTGCCACCATCACCATCTCGCATCACACCCCTTGTCTCCCCTTGTCTCTCCTTTTCTTTTTCCGGCGGAGTTGACGAAGCACGGCAATTAAGGCGACGGCGAGAACGTAGCTTCAAAGGCATGGAGGAGGCAGTTCTTGGTGATTCAAGTGCGCCGCCGCGTACAACTCGAACGGGGGGCGACGATCTGGGTTTGGGTCGGGCTCGTTCGAGTCCCGACGAGTAGTCCTGTGACGAGCCGTATTGAGTCGATCCGGCGAAGCCTCTTTGTACCCTCTTGGTTGCAATTGCTAATTTGACATAGTAAAGGTTGGAAGTTTTGATTCACAGAGCTTAATTTGTCCTATTTTGTTTTCAGTCTTCAGATTTCCCCATGGAATCAAAGTATCCTGAGTCTATGTACATTTTGCCCTTTATAAATTTGATTGAATCCCTTTCTCAAGAATCTCTTAACATCTCAATTATTGTTATATTGCAGGAGGAACATTTGCTCGATGCGGATTGGATTGGTGTCAAGGACGGATTGGATGACGGGTTGCTGGAGGTCGCAGCGATCCAAAACCCTTTGGTTATTTCCGAGGGGGTTGAAGCCTGCCGGATCAGTGTTGAATTGTGCTATTAGTTGAAACAAATGTTTAGTTCTAGCAATTTTTTTTTTTTGAATTTGAGAGGTTTTTTTTTTGAAGTAGAGAGCAATCACTGTAAATTGTATTAGTCATGTAAGTTCTCTTTCATCTTTGTTGGTTCTTTTAGTTATTTTGATTTTTTGATTTTAGGTTATACTTCTAATTGTAAATTTTATTATGAATAAAGTTTAAGGTTTTCACTGTCAATCCTCTCCTAAACCAATTGGCTGATATAGATAATAATTGTAATAAAATTTATTTTAATTAAAAAATTACAATTTAATTGCGATTTTATTTTTATTTTTTTCCTTCTAAGTTCAGTGACAGATTTTATGAGGGTCATTGGGTAGAGATTCTTAGTTGTTTTGTGAGGGATTTTGTGAAGGTTAGGTTTGTGAGGGTTTTCTTCCCTTCCTATTAGCGAGGGAATCAGTGAGGAAATGTTTTGCGAGGGATTATTCCCTCGGCTACTGGCAAGGGAATTAATGAGGGATTGTTTTGCGAGGGATTTTCCGCCTCAATTGCGAGGGCCCTAGTGACGGTCCATATTGCAAGGGACGTGTGCCTCTCACCAATTGTGAGGGCAAATTCTTCGCAAAAATTCGTTGCAAAAAAGCCCTCACAAAATCCCTCACAAACCCGTTTGTTAGGAGCATTTTAACGAGGTTCGAAATCCCTTGCAAAATCCCTCACAAATGGATTTAGCAAGGGATTTCATGTAAAGTTCCTCACAAAATCCTTCGCTAAAACTCAATTTTCTATCCCAATGTGGTTCTTTTCCATTGAATATAAGATCATTGCACAGTAACCATATGGACCAAATGCTTGCTGAACCAATAATCAACCACGATGATATGTTGTAGTTGTGTACAGCAAAAGAGGGCCACCCAGAGTACCATAAAGAGCATGTGGCAGGGGCAATCCAAGGCACACCCCACCTTTTACAAATGCGTTGCCATATATGCCAAGAGAACTTGCAATAGAGGAAAAGATGAGAAGAGGTTTCACGGTACTCAAGGCAAAAGGGGCATTTTGATTCATTTTCAGGCAGAATACCTCTATGGTGCAATGAATCTCTAGTGGGGATGCCATCTATAAAGATCATCCAGAGAAAGCATTCAATTTTTGGAGGCAGAATTGAAAGCCAGACATTGGGTTTGTTTGCTGGAGGAGAAAGGCTTTTAAGTAAGAAATCATAGCCCGATTTGACACTATAACACTTTTGGCTATCAGGGATTTAGGCAATCAGATGAAGATGGTGAAAGAGAAAGCTTGTGCAATTCTAATAAGATAAGAAGACCATCCTCCCTTTCCCATGAGTAAAGCTTTCTTTTCCATGGCCATGCCTCAATGGGAATTGACTCATAATGACTGAAAACTTCGGCAAGTGATGTACTTTTGATCATGGAGTTTTGATAGATTCATGGGAATGCAGACTTCAAAGAACCAAGGGGGCACCACTCATCAATCCAAAAGCTAATGCGATCACCACTTCCTATTTTTATGCTGATTTGATCTGCAAAAGAAAGAGATGTTTGGCTGTTAGAAGTTGATGAAAGAATAATATTTTTCCAAGTGGGCGAGGATTTAGAGAGATTGAAGGAGGGAACAGTGGAATTGGAAGGCAGTTGACTCTTATTCTTTATCAGTTTGAAACAATCTGGGTTGGGTGATATACTTCCAAAACCACTTGAATAACAAACTTTGATTCTTTTCAAGAAGAGATTCTATTCCCAATCCACCTAGTGCCTTTGGCTTTGCAATCTTGGACCATGCAATCAAGCAAATGTTACTGTGATCAGAAGAAACATTCCAAAAAAAATCCCTTTGTACCTTCACAATTTTTTTTTCGCCACAGAAATAGGAATTTTAAAGAGTGATAAGAAATACAAGGGAAGGGAGGAAAGGACTGAACGAATCAAAGTAACTCTGCATGCAATAGATAAAAATTTAGATTTCCAAGATTTGAGTTTTTTTTCCCAATCTTTACTAAGATAGGGTTCCAACTTGCAGAATTGTGCATGCTTGCACCAAGGGGAAGGCCAAGATAATTAAATGGGAGGAATTCTGCCTTGCAATGGAGTCTAGAGGCTAAAAGGTGCACTGAATCTGAGCTGATGTTGATACCTACCAATCCACTTTTGTGAAAATTAATGCTAAGTCCAGACAAAAGTTCAAAGCATCTAAGTACACGTTTAAGGTTGAGAAGACAATCAAGAACTGCATTAGAGAAAATAAGTGTATCATCAACAAATTGCAGGAGAGAGACTGATGCACTGTGGATGGAAAAATCTTGAAAGAGCCCTTTAGAAATTGCTTGAGAAATCATGGAGTTGAGCCCTTCTGACGTAATAATGAATAAGAAAGGTGACAAAGGATCACCCTGCTTGAGTCCTCGACTCATCTGAAATCTGTGGATGGTGAGCCATTTATAAGAACAGAGAGTTTGGACGATGCTAAGCTAGCCCGAACCCAGGATATCCAAGTTTGACCGAAACCCATTTCATGAAGAACCTGAAACAAATAACTCCAAGAGATAGAATCAAAAGCCTTGTGAAAATCAAGCTTCCAAATCACAGCCTGTTTCGTCAATTTATTCAAATTATGAACAACCTCTGCAGCAAGTAAAGCGCCATCAAAGATGTGTCTGCCTTCCACAAAAGCCGTTTGATGATTGTTTACGATAGATGGCAGAATAGGTTTAAGCCTGGGGGATAAAATTTTGGAGATGATTTTATAAATCCCACTTACTAATGCAATCGGTCTAAATTCATGGAAAGATTCAACACCTTTTTTTATTGGCAACTAGAGTGATGTATGAACAATTAAGGCCTTTGGGGAGAGTACCGGAAGCAAAAAATTCACTGATAAGATCAAAGAGATCTGTCTTCAGGAGATCCCAACATTTTTTGTAAAATAAGAAATTTAATCCATCTGGTCCAGGAGCTTTTTCACTATCGCATGCCCAGATTGCTTCTTTGATTTCTTCCATGGATATGGCCTTTTCAAGAGAAAGAGCAACCAAAGGGTCAATTTTTGGAAAAGGAATGTTGCCGATGGAGGGTCTTGACGAACACGGCTCGCAATACAGGTTGGAGAAGAACTTGACTGCCTCATCTTTAATCTCTTTTGGTTCTACTAGGAGTCTTATGCCTGATAGAATGGATGAGATTTTATTATTTCGGCCTCTTGAACAAGCTGAAAGGTGAAAGAAACGGCTATTTCGATCTCTTAATTTACGCCAACGAATGCGAGACTTCTGTCTCCAGTTTATTTCCATCAACTTGGACTGTTTGAAAAATTCTTCCTTCTTTTGATTGTAAGATCCAGTTTCGTGAGCAAGCAGAGGTCTGGACTCAGCGATCAAATCAAGCGCTTCAATATCCTGTTGCAACTGAAACACTGCTTTATCCATATCACTAAAAACGGATTTATTCCATTTAGCAAGCTCTTTACGAAAAAGGCTTAGTTTTCTCAAGAGATTGAACCTTCAAGGCAACTGATACTCAATTCTACTCCACATTTCTTTGACCGCTTTCTCAAAATCAGGATGAAACTACCACGCAGAGCGGGCTTTAAATGGCTTAAAATCCCAATCAGTAGAGTCTTGGGTCAGAATGAGTGGCCAGTGATCTGAGTTATTTCGAAACCCAGATTTTAAACAAATTGTGCAGAATATTTATGACAAACTGCAAACTAATAGAAGGGAGCTTTGTTTCACATAAAAAAATAAATTGTGCAGAATATTTATGTGCCAAAGAATTAACATGGGAGTGTTTGGATGCAGAATGTGCACCCCTCAAGTTCCAAGATAAAAAAACAAAACATGAAGATAAAAAAATCACTGAAGGAGAAGAATTAAGAAAAGAAAGACTTAGCAGCATGTGACTTGTTCCAGTCAAAACCTTCCTGTTCCACTAGAGCAACAACTGCTGAAAGGGTACCTGCAGGATCAGATGTGTTGTCCCATCCAATGAGATTGCCAACTTGAACAGTTTGCTCAGCTTCAATGCTGCAAAAAGACGCTGAAAAATTGGTGTTTCAGAGGGATTAGACATGGTTTTTGTATTTGCCAAACTGGTATCATAGTCAGAAAGTGAACGATGGGAGATATTATCAACACGGTGGATTTTTTTTTTCACTTTTTTCCTCACTGTGATTCTTTTGGACTTAAATGCAGCTTCAATTTTTTGTTCGATGAGGTTAGACAATGTTCTGGGAGAGAGAGTGGACTCGAGGGAGGAAGAAAGAGTAGGGCTGAAAGGGAGGCTGGTGTTTATTGAAAGCTTTGGGTTGGATGAGGAGATGGGCTGGTAAAGGTGAATTTTTTGGATTGGTTTGGATGGGCTTTGGATGAGGGTAATGGGAGATCAAGTAGTGAAAGATAAATATTAGGAAGGGAAATGGGGTCTGGTGAGTGTAGGGCAAAGTGGGCTCTTGAATATTGGAGGTGGGTCAGAATTATTGAAAGAGACATCATGGTATATAGAAGAAGAGCCACTAGAAGAGTTTGTTAAAAGAAACATGGGTGCAGGTGGGGGTCTTTGAGGATCCGGAGGATGAGATATTAGTGGAGTGACAATCATTTATGACACTTGTGGACCCAACTGCCTTTTTTGAAATTGAACATGCAGGACTGCATTGTAACGCACGAGGGGATGGCGCGACAACCTTGGGACGTGAGACCATGAGTGCATGAAAGGCATTTTTGCGGTTGTATTGTATTTCCAATGATTTCCATCAAGTTGAACGGATCAGAATTTTTCTGATTGGAGGATTTGGTGGTGGAAGGGCATGCCACATGATCATGGCCAGAAGATGGTGGATCGGGTGGGGAGGGTTTTAATCCTTGGCTAATAATGGGGCTGTTGTCTTGAGAGGTAATAAGATCTTGGACTGTGGAAGTATGTGGAGGGTACTGAAGACATGATGGATGGGGTGGAAAATGAACAATTTCATCTAGACGAACATGGAAAGTGATGCCATCGATAAGGGCAGAAATATCCCATAAAATGGGTTTGTGAATGGTAGTGATGACTTGAAGATATGCATATTCCAAACTGGTTTTATTTTCAGTGATAGGGGGTACTGAGAAAAGTGAACCAAAGCGTGAGACTAAGGTGTGAAAAAACCATTGGACCAAGCATGGAGAGGGATACCTTTTGCTCTAACCCAAACCTTTCGGTTTGTAATGGTGCTCTACATTCGCTGGCACCTGCAAGTAATTATGATGGTGATCACGGCCAGTACGAGATTGTTGCTCTCCATCTCGGGACACTGGAACGTTACAAGCTGCCACTGCCTGTTGGGGTTAAGTATAGACGTCTGGCAACTCTTACGGTCTTGGGAGGATCTTTGTGTGCAACATTCACTGATTACGGTAACCAAGTCATGAGGTATGCCATTGATGTGTGGGTGATGAAGGAATATGGAGGAGAATGGACCAAACTTCTCAACTTTTCAACAAATAGCAGAAATCAAAATGGGGTCTACCCTATAGCTTACTCCCAGAGCAGAGATAAAGTTTTGTTGCATTTTCCTGATCCTTACGATAACCTCCGGTGGTATCACCTCAAGCAGGAAAAGCTCATCCCAATTAAGTTTCCTGGTGCGCCAAAGTGTTTTCAACCCATGCTTTGCTTGCCAACCCTTGTCAACTACCGAACCTGACAAATCAGTTACAACTATGTTCTAGTACTCCGGTGGTATTTTTGTTTGTTCTACCAAATTTACTTCTCCTAATTATTCCTATCTGGTTTATACTAGAACTTTGAAGTACACATAATCAGTTTTTTCTTTGTTTCAACAAAAACATAATCGGCTTCAGTTTCTCTGTTTTCACTCTGACTCAGTCCTTTGGTCATTCAAGGCTTGCTTTAATATATCCTTTTGGTGTCTTTTTCTTTTGAATACATTGTGAAAAAAGCACAACACAAACTAATTATAGCTGGCAACAATGTTATGAATCTTGCATGATGAGACTTAGGCATCCCGTTTAGGCAACTGAGCATTATAGTAATGAACATCCTAAGACGATTAAAAAGCAAGTGAGGTCCCTGCCCTGAACAAACATTTGCTTCTCGGCGTATGCGAGTAATTTTCATCTCCCGGGAAACAACCTGAAGTATCCATGCTGACAATAAACCAAGTGAGATCCCTGCCCTGCACTATGACCAGTTTCTTGCTGGATCATCCGAACCACCTCTAAAGAATCAGATTCTACCATTATCTTGCCGAATCCCATGTCAAAGACTAGGTCACGGCTTTCCTGGGAGCATTGGCTAAGCGATTGCATCTTTCCTTGGAGTTGTATATGTATTCAGGAAATTCTGCGTTCATGGTTATGGCTTAGCTAGTCATTGAGCTGCCTAATTGGACTTGGAACTCGTTAAAAATTTCAAATCCTATGTAAATAGACAAAAGGAGAGAGCTACTTGTACTTTTAGTCAAAATTAGGCAGCTGATGAGTAGTAAGACTCGTTACCGAACTCTCATTTCAATCGTATGGGAGCGACACTCAATAGTGAAGAAGGAGATGAGAACTTGTTACCCCCTACCAACCACATATTTTTTTGCTAGAATTTCAATAGTGAAGAAGGAGATGAGAACTTGTTTCCATATACCTTCAGCCCAAAGCTCTGCTGGTATCAAGCCTCGCCTTGAAAGGTTTGCTCTCACTACAATCCCATCATTAATCACTTGCCCGAAAAAGCATTCCACTTTCGGAGGGCAATGGTTGGCCCATAAGTTGGAAGGTTTTCTAGTAGAATCGTGAGATCGAATCATCAATTCTCTACACCTCTCTTGACAGTGAAAATCTCATCCTCACAGCCACCCCACACCCAACTATCCGGGGTATGAGAAATTAAAGAAACTCTAGCCAGCTGTTCATCAACTATCTTACAATATGCCTCTTCCCATTCGTAAAGATTCCTACGCAAGGTATAATTGGAATCCAGGAAAGGGACTTTGGGAACCACCGAGGCCAGGCAAACACCTTGTGTAAGTTTCCCTAGAGCTATTATGATACTCATAACAAGCACAATATGCAGCGGAAACAAGGAAACTTAACCAAGAACCAAGTGAAGCATGCATAAACCGTATAACAAAATTTACATACCTTGTTCGGTTGAGGTCTTTCACCCAACTGTAGAACAGAATCAGCTAGAGCCAGACAAAAGCCTCGCCCCTCTACGGTATCCACACGAACCGTGATCGACTTGGTATCGTCACACGAAACCAACTCCGAGCACTCCCGGACTAGGTGCTAGCAGCAGAAACCGGGAGCTACAACTTGGTGGTGTTTATGTGTATGGTTATCTTCTTTCTTTCACAAAGAAAGAAGAAGCTGAAAGGTGAGTGTTTTCTCTAGTCTCTCAAGACTCCAAAAACGTTCAGAGAGCTCCAAGTGAGGAAGAGGATGATCTGATTTTCATAGTGCTCAACCCCACTCACCATTATGCATTAGACAATTAGGCATAATGGCCAACCAAGTGGACCAAAGTGATGACCATCATCACTAAGTGTTTCCCACTTAGTAATCAGATAAAACACACCACACACACTCATGTCTGGTCAATAATACAGATATTATTGTCCCAAAACGACCCT
>JAKUCV010000905.1:41315-76001 GCA_028386065.3 Turnera subulata | reverse complement strand
ACATATGCAATTCTCAACATACGCTAGTCTTAATTTATTATTACAACCCATCCGTAATAATAATCGACTAGGGACATTTAAGAATATGAAATATTCTAGGGTTATAAGTATGTGCAAGCGTTTATCTCATAAACGATACTTATTGGAATAACCTTAATGTGTATACATGACTACATATAATCATCCATGATTGGCTTTTGGGCATATTACTAACACCTTGATCATTGGATATAGAAAAAAGTGTTATTGTTTTTTTTTTGGTGTGAAACGGGGCTTAGCCCAAGTTACTCATAAGAAAATGTAACACTCGGGATGGTGAAACCAAGCCCGCCAAGTCTGAAACATAAATGCTGGAACATAAAACTAGCACAGAATAATAAACATGAAAGCCCAGATCAACATCAAGAGCCATGTTGGCTAAATGATCTGCCAAATGGCTGCACTCCCTCACGACGTGTTGAACTGCAACAGACCAGGGCCTCTGAAGAAGATCCTGAATCTGCCGAAACAAAGAGTCATAAGGATGGGAATCAAGATCCTGCAGAACCTGCCACAGTACTAACGAATCCACCTCAAGAACAAATCGCCGAATCCGGTGCTGCCATGCTTGCTGCAGACCAAGAAACACTGCCCATGTTTCAGCTTTAAATGTCGAGCAGACACCCAACTTAGCAGCGAATCCAAATACCCAAGACCTATCAGCTTGACGACACACACCCCAGCACCAGCAAGTTGGGGATTTCCGTGACAGGAACCATCTATATTCAGCTTGTACCACGTCGGAGAGGGAGCCTCAGCCCGCCATTGTATCCCATCGCGCCGATGGCGAGAAACAGTTCTGCCAGCCAAGAGCTCCTGCTGCAGTCGATGGACTTCGTAAGTAAAGTTTTGAATATCAGGAATAGAGTAAAAACCAATGCTCTGGAGATTAAACGACCAAGCGTTCCGCCAACCCCAAAGCTTCCACAGTGTAATCCCAAAAAGCACATTCCAATGATCAATGCCAGGCATCTTGAAAGATGGTGACAGGTTACGGGATAACCAGGTGGTAAAGGAACCCAAGCAGAATGACGCCCAACAAGAAGGAGGTACAAGCTTACGCCAGACTCGCCGAGCCCTCCAACAATCTCCAAACAAGTGAAGCATGTTCTCCACCATACCCGCCCCTGCAAGCCACTCAAACTGGAGAATCAGTCAATCGCCGCCTACATCGCATGTCATTGGTAAGTAGCTTACCATGAGCCGTCAACCAAAGAAATGAACGCACCCTTTGGGGTCGCGGCCAGTATCAAACAGCGCGCCACAACTTGTCTTCCGGCTCCCATGAGCTACCCGCAAGAAGAGCATAGGCAGACGTGGCAGTGAAATAACCCGATTTAGACAAACCCCATGAAGGACAGTCACAAAAAGCCGTGGTAGGAGGTGATATGGCAGCCACCTTGAGGACATAGTGACTCGGTAACAAAGAAGAGATTAAAGCCAAATTCCAACCCCTTGATGGAGTTAGGAATCTGTATAACGGCCAACGAAACTGTTCATCAGGGATTCTGTCAAATAAATCAGTAAAGGAACCTACCTAAAATTTTCAATTGTGGGAAACAAAAAAAAAAAATAAAGCATCCAACTCCATGTAAAAAGTCTGAGTTGATACATCCAATTCCAACAAAGATATCGGTTTTTGTTTTTGATTACAAACTTTTCTAATTATCATTTGTATTTGATTGACGCGGAATTGCAGTGGAGGGTTTGTTTTTGTATTTGATTCACTCAGAACTCCAAAGGGGAATCAATTTTTCCACCACAGAACATTTTTTCTGGTTGAAAATCAATCACATAACAACTTTTTTCCACAGTTTAAATGTAAATTGACCGTGAATAGACCCTGAATTACTGGTTTATTTGTCACATGCACTTGTTTTGACAGTTGAAGTTATTTATTTTAATTTTTTAACTATTTATTTTATTAATTTTTTAAAAAATATTATTTAGGTTACACCCGATTAAACTGTGGTTGGAACTTTTAACTCTCAACTTGGTCAATAACGACCGGACCGGGGTTAATAACCTTAATTAGTTTTACTGCTGGCACCGACGCAAAAAATAATTAAAACTGTGCTTAAATAGCCGCCTAGGGCTGGCTGTTGTTTATAGTTTGCAAGTAATTGTGATCGGCGAAGTCATGGGAATAGGTGGTGAGATTACAATGCCTGCAGCAGGAGGAATATCAATCCCGTTGGATGTTGTTGCCGATATTCTGTGTAGCCTTCCGGCGAAGAGTGTGTTGCGATTCAAGGCTGTATCAAAGGCATGGTGTTCCCTGATCGACAGTTCTTATTTCGCCCGCCTCCAACTCTCTGCATCCATCGAAACCAACAAATGCCCCATGCTTGTTATATTGTCAAATCAGCGCACCGGCGACGATGACAACCCTAGCTTGGTGCTCTGTGCAGATTTCTACTCTCTCGATGATGATATTGTTGAGGTTGAAGAGGATGGTGGTGCAAGCAGCAGCTTAAGACATGTAAGACCACGTTCTTGTCCCTTCAAGCCTCGCAAAGGTTGGACTTATGCTCTGGGTTCTTCTTGCAATGGTATGCTTGCTTTCGGCAGTTATAGTGGAAATTTAGATTTCTGGAACCCTACAACCAATCAGTGCTACTCGACTTCACTACCATCACCGCAAGTCATGGGGGTTCAGCGATGAAGCAGTACTGTTTTTTATCAGGATACTAGTAGTAGTAGTAGCTGTAGCCACAACCACCAGTACAAGTTGGTGCAGAAAGTAGTACAACAACCCCATGGAGGAGGTATTTGCGAGTTCCAGTCTTACAATCTGGAAGCTAATGGTTTCACAACATTCCATACTCTCCCTGGTGATGCTGCTGGCGGCCATCTTCGTTATGAACATTTTGTTGGCTTTTTTACACTAAGAACATCGATGTTCAATCAAGACATCGATGTTTAATCACACTGAATATCAAACAATCCGGCCGAACGACAAGAACATCGATGTTGCTATTAGAACATCGATGTTTTCTGGAAAAATTCCAGAAATTGTGCAGAAACCAAGGCTGACTTTCTTGGTTACTGTTCTATTGATTTTCTCTCAATTCACTCAATCATTTTGTTTTAAACCACTCTGAACAATCAGAGTAATATTGAAGTGAAACACCAACGTTTTTCTTAACTTGATTTCACTTATTTTCAACTGATTACAAGACTCATTATATAGGCAGAAAATCAGCCTAAAATACAACCACTCCACTCAACTTTGACAGCTCACACTTGCTTTTCCTAAGATTCCTCATAATGACACAGCACTTAATGGAAACATTACAACTCAGGATAACATAATCAAAGTACAATAATCATAAAACACACTCACCACTCACACACTTGAATTAATAACAAAGTGGCCCCTAGCTTAGTGCTGCAGAATTCCAGCAACTTGTTCATATTTCCAACACTCCCCCATGAACAAGTTACTCTTCAACTTCATCTTCATCAGGTTTTGAATCTTCTTTTTCTTCTCTTGTATTGTCTGGTAATTGAAGTTTCAAACACTGCCCCATGAGCAAGCTGCTCTTCAACTTCAACATCAACAGGCCCTTCAATAGTTCGAACTTGTTTCCAGACCTGAAAGCTCTTCAACCTCCTTTTCTTTTTCCTTTTCCTCGTAGGAAAACTTTTTCTATGTAGTTTGACCTTAGAAGCATCAAACATATCATAGAGTACCAGTGATTCATCTACAATGAGTTTGTCAACCTTCTTCCACTCATTGATTTTCTGTTTTTTGTCATTTCCAATCATTTCCAGAATTTTACAACCATCAAACTCATCCTCTACACATTCAATCTCAACAACATCAATTGTTGCAGGTAGTTCTATACCTGAACAATCATTTTCACACTCAACCTCAACTAATTTGCAATTGGAGAAATCTTTGAACTCCAAAGACAAATTCTCACGAACAACAAATCCAACATCATCATTTTCCACAAATTCAATAGCACTTTCAAGACTATAATCTGTGAAAATCTTATGAACCACAACATCATCATCAAAACATTCATCATTTTCAGAATGCTTACCAATAAACTCATCACTTTTACCATTCAAATTCAAATCAGAGCCATTTGTTACCTCTGTGTTTGAATCTTCCACGGGATCGTCACAACGATCTTCCTCCTCCTCATTGTTCCCAGACTCATCTTCCTGAAACAAAATCACTTCATTTTTTATAAATGATTTTCTGTCCGACAAATCCAAGTCGAACTCTTTCTGTAACTTTTGGATCAACATTTTTATGGTGATTGTGTTGAGGTCAGAGCTTTGAAGAAGCTCCCTCAACCTTGCAGCAATCACCCAATCAGACACCATCATCTTATCTCTTAACAAATGAAAAAAGACAGGTCCCGTAAAGAAAGAACCTGCTCCGCTACCAATTGTTGGCTTTTCAGCTCAAAACATCGATGTTTTGAGGATTCGGAACTTCAATTAATTTGGCAGAACTCCTAGAACATCGATGTTGGATTTAAAACATCGATGTTGGAGTGCTACTGGAACTTGGCAGAATGCAAATAACATCGATGTTGGAATTTAAACATCAATGTTTTCTGGGAAATTCCCAGAATTCTGCAGAACTTCAAGTTGGTTTTCTGGGTTACTGTTGCATTAATTTTCTCTCAAATTCTCTCAAACACTTGACTTGAACACGATTTGAACAAGCCAAGGAACACTTTGTGAAGTGAAAAACACTCGAAGTATCTTTATTTCACTTGTAGAATTCAGATTACAACACTCAATATATAGGCAGAAAATCAACTTACAGAAAATAAAGGCTGACTTTCTTGGTTACTGTTCCATTGATTTTCTCCCTAATCTCTCACAATCTTTTGTTTTTAAACACTCTGAACATTTCAGAGTAACAATGAAGTGAAACAAAAAACGTTACTTATTGCATTTCACTTGATTAAAACTGATTACAAGACTCTATTATATAGGAAAAAAAACATCCTATAATGCAACTTTGACAGCTCAATAACCCACTAAACATGACAGCTCACTCTTACTTTTCCTAAGATGCTCATAGTAGAACAACACTTAATGGAAACATTACAACTCAGGCTACACTCAGGATTGCACTAACACAATACAATAATCAAAAGACAAACTCCAACTAACATTTTTGAATAATTGGGTAGGACCAACTTTCAATTTGATAACAAAAAATACGATGCTGCTGCAATTTACTGCAGCTTGTTCATATTTCCTACACATTTTTCAGGCTGTTCTACGTGTTGCTTTGTTAATGGTGCTCTACATTGGCTGGCACCTGCAAGTAGTGATCACCAGTACGAGATTGTTGCTCTCCATCTCGGGACACTGGAACGTTACAAGCTGCCACTGCCTGTTGGGGTTAAGTATAGACGTCTGGCAACTCTTACGGTCTTGGGAGGATCTTTTTGTGCAACATTCACTGATTACGGTAACCAAGTCATGACGTCTGCCATTGATGTGTGGGTGATGAACGAATATGGAGGAGAATGGACCAAACTTCTCAACTTTTCAACAAACATCTCAAATCATAATTGGGTCTACCCTATAGCTTACTCCAAGAGCAGAGATAAAGTTTTGTTGCATTTTCCTGATTCTGACGATAACCTCCGGTGGTATCACCCCAAGCAGGAAAAGCTCATCCCAATTAATTTTCCTGGTGCGCCAAAGTCTTTTCAACCCATGCTTTGCTTGCCAACCCTTGTCAACTACCGAAGCTGACAAATCAGTTACAACTGTGTTCTAGTACTCCGGTGGTATTTTTGTTTGTTCTACCAAATTTACTTCTCCTAATTATTCCTATCTGGTTCATGCTAGAATTTTTAAGTACACATAATCAGTTTTTTTCTTTGTTTCAACGAAAACATAGTTTGTATGACTCCTTGATCCCATCTTTTTGTTGGAAACAGTAATCATTATTGGTGCACCTGCATACATGTTTCCTGGAATTGGTAAAGACCATAAAACCACATAGTGGAATAACTTACTAAGCACTGACATATATGGAACCAAGAACACTTTATTGAAGAACAGTACTATAGTATTATTAAAGTAGACTTCAGGAAGACAGAATTATAAGAGAAAACCAGCAAGCCTTGCAAGACCAACTCCAAACAGAAAAATTGAAACTGATTAGGTTTACCTAAAAGTACCTAGCATAGATCTCTAGTTTCATTTTCAAAAACTTAATACTATTCACTTCTGTTGAACTGAAAGATTAAGTATCATAAACTTAATTGAGATTGGATTTGGATTTGGTAATTCTAATACCTCCTCACTTCTTCGCTCCTGAGAGCACTGTCCATTGTCCTGACTTTGTTTCGCCGCCGCCGCTTGGGGCGAGCGAGGAGATCCATCTTCATAGCTTCCTGCAGAAAAAATGGTGCGCCCCAATATGAAGTATCATGAATTGATAGGAAATATGCAGAAGCTAGCTAAGTACGTACAACGACAGGTACATAACACAAAAGAGAAGCAATTGCGACACCCTCCGCAGTTCTACCCTTAATGTTACCTTGATTCTAACGTACTTTGAAAATTGGAGTTGGAAAGCCAATGTACATTCCCAGCAAGTTTTAAAAATTTTACAGAGGAGAGGAAAGGAAAATAATTGTGATTGCTCTACCAATGTACCTTGCTGGTTGGGAGATTTCTAGAATCCTCCTTTGTTTTCATTGACTCTGCGGTAGTTAATCCATATGGAGGGGATGTGAGAAATCTTGGGCACAATCCTCCCCTTTCTGTCTCTCATACCTTTTCTCCAGCAGAGGACAGTAATGAATTTGTAAACAGGAAAGGGTAGAGGGCAATCCTTCTTCTGGTATTCTTTCAACCTTGGGGCAATCCCTGATGTCCAGTGTTTGAAGACAAGTAACGTGTCGAAGCCCCTCGTAATCCAATGATTTTATATTCCCAAGATTGTTGATGAGAATGGTGATAAGATTGGAAGGCGGCAATTATGTTCCCTGATCGGTAGTCCTGATTTCGCCCGCTTCCATCTGGCCGCATCCATCGATGATCCCATGCTTGTTATACTGACATGCAACGATAAGACCGACTACGTGGTCTGTGCAGATTTCTACTCTCTCGATGATGATCATATTGTTGTCGAGGTTGATGATGATGGTGGTGGTGGTGCAAAGTGCAAGCAGCAGGTTAAGACAAGAAAGACCACGCTGTTGTCCCTTCAAGCCTCACAAAACTTGCACTTTCGCTCTGGGTTCTTCTTGCAATGGTATCCTTGCTTTGGGCAGTTGTGATGGAGACTTGGATTTCTGGAACCCTAAAACCAATCAGTGCTACTCTACTTCACTACCATCACCGCAATTCATGGGGCTTCAGCGACGTAGCACTACTGTTTTTTATCAGGATACTACTTGTAGTAGTAGTAGCAGTAGCCACGACCACCAGTACAGGTTGGTGCAGAAAGCAGTAGTACAACCCCATGGAGGAGGTATTTGCGAGTTCCAGTCCTACAATCTGGAAGCTAATGGTTTCACAAAATTCCATACTCTCCCTGATGATGCTTCTCGCGGCCATCTTCGTAATGCTCATGTTTTAGGCTGTTCTACATGTTGCTTTGCTAATGGTGCTCTACATTGGTTGGCACCTAAAAGTAATTATGATATTGGTAAGCAGTATGAGATTGTTGCTCTCCATCTCGGGACACTGGAACGTTACAAGCTGCCGCTGCCTGTTGGGGTTAAGTATAGAAGTCTGGCAACTCTTACGATCTTGGGAGGATTTCTGTGTGCAACATTCACTGATTACGGTAACGAAGTCATGAGGTATGCCATTGATGTGTGGGTGATGAAGGAATATGGAGGAGAATGTGTTGGGGAAACTCGGGTAATTATCCCACTACAACAAACAACTAGTGAATATAATTCACAACTTATACCCGACAAAGGCGGCTTAGCCGGCCAACAAATGAAACAAGGCGGCTTTGCCGGCCAACAAATGAAATAAGGCGGCTTTGCCGGCCAACAAAGAGATAAGGCGGCTTAGCCGACCAATGTTGAATACTAAACAAATAAACAAATGCGGAAAATATAAAGGCGGAAAAATAAAGAAAGAACACACACAAAAATTGTTAACGGAGTTCGGCCAATTATGCCTACGTCTCCGGAGCACTGCTCTTTTAATAGGAGAGGAAGAGTATTTAGTACAATTGCTAGGATACAATGTACTCTAATTTTTGGGATGGATTTCTAAGGCAAGGGGGAGTTCTATTTATAGCAAAACAAAACTCCCCACAAGCACTTTCTCCAAGATGTGGGATTGGAATGGGCAACACTATTCCAACAAATCTCCACCTTGTTGCTATTCAAATCCCACCAAGTACCGATCTTCTCAACCAAACAAAGAACAGTGCTTCCAACTTGCGCCATCTGGCGCCAACTCAAATGTGCAGGATATTGACCAAGTCTAAACAATGTTCAAACTTGGCCCTTGTCACCACCTTGGTCATCATATCTGCAGGATTCTCTGTTGTCAAAATCTTCTGGAGAAGTATCTCCTCTTCTTCAAGAATCTCCCGCACAAAATGATAGCGAACATCAATGTGCTTCGTCCGTGCATGAAAGACTTGATTCTTTGCCAAATGAATAGCACTCTGACTGTCAGAATATACTACAAGTTGTTTCTGACCAACTCCCAAGTCTTTTAGCAACCCATAAAGCCAAATTGCCTCCTTCACAGCTTCTGTAATAGCCATATACTCTGCCTCTGTTGTAGACAAAGCCACCGTTGACTGTAAAGTGGACTTCCAACTAACCGGGGCTCTTGCTAATGTGAACAAATAGCCCGTTGTCGATCGCCGCTTATCCAAATCTCCTGCATAGTCAGAATCACAATATCCAACAACTCCTTGACCAAGTGATTCATCCCGCTCAAACATTAAGCCAACATCTACGGTATCTTTGATATACCGAAGAATCCATTTCACAGCTTGCCAATGACCTCTGCCAGGATCATGCATATATCTGCTCACAACACTAACAGCTTGTGAAATATCCGGTCTCGTACACACCATTGCATACATCAAGCTTCCGACTACATTGGCATAAGGGACTTTTGCCATGTATTCTCGTTCTTCATCTGTCTGCGGAGATAACTGGCTACTAAGCTTCAAATGAGGAGCAAGCGGAGTACCTACAGGTTTTGACCCTTCATTCATGCCAAAACGTTGTAGTACTTTCTTCAAATACTCTTTTTGTGTCAGCCAAAGCTTGCCTCTTTCTCTGTCTCTGCTTATCTCCATGCCGAGAATCTTCTTGGCTTCTCTCAAATCCTTCATCTCAAACTCTCTACTCAACTGAGCCTTCAACTTGTCAATTTCATCTTGGCTCTTTGCAGCTATCAGCATATCATCAACGTATAAGAGTAGATAGATGTAGGACCCATCTTGTAATCTTCTCAAATACACACAATGGTCGTATTTGCTTCTTGTGTACTTCTGACCCATCATAAACTTGTCAAACCGTTTGTACCACTGTCTTGGTGATTGCTTCAAACCGTACAACGACTTGTCTAGTTTGCACACCCAATTTTCTTTACCAGCAACTTTGTATCCATCGGGCTGAGTCATATAGATTTCCTCCTTCAAGTCACCGTGTAAGAATGCAGTCTTCACATCAAGTTGAGCTAGCTCCAAATTCAACTGTGCTACCAAGGCCAACAAAATTCTAATGGAGGAATGCTTCACAACTGGAGAAAATACCTCATTATAATCAATTCCCTCCTTCTGAGCGTAGCCTTTAGCCACCAATCTTGCCTTGTAACGAACATTACTCTTGTCAGGAAATCCTTCCTTTTTAGCAAATACCCATTTGCATCCAATTGCCTTCTTTCCCTTCGGTAGTTGTGTCAACTTCCATGTTTTGTTCTTCTGAAGAGATTCCATCTCCTCCTCCATTGCCCCTTTCCAACTGCTACTTTCAGAACTCCGAATGGCTTCTGAAAAAGTGGAAGGAACATCATCAATGACTGGAAGTGCATAGGCCACCGTTTCGATGAGACGTTCTGGTTTTCTTCTTTCTCGTCTCGGTCTACTAGTGGCAATTGACTCGAACTGCTGCGTAGGTTCTTGGGCCGGAACCTCTTCTTCATCTGACTCTTCCTCTGTCAATGGAGAGTCACCATTGGTGCTCTTAGCTGGGATCACCATAGTAGGCTCAAACTCCACCTGCTTTGATACACACTCCACCTGCTGTGAAGTACCACCAGCTTCTTCTGGATTTACCTTAGTCAACATGGCAGATTCATCAAAGGTAACATCCCTGCTGATAATAGTCTTCTTTGTCTCTAGACACCAAAGACGGTATCCCTTCACTCCAGCATTAAGACCCATAAATAGAGCCTTCTTTGCTCGTGGATCTAACTTTGATTCATTCACATGGTAGTATGCAGTGGAGCCAAACACACGCAAAGAATCATAATCTGTAGCAGGTTTCCCAGACCATACCTCCAAAGGAGTCTTGCCACCTAAAGCAGAATGTGGCAATCGATTAACAAGATGTTGAGCATATGTCACAGCCTCAGCCCAAAAATTTCTGCCTAGCCCAGCATTAGACAGCATACAACGAACTTTCTCCACTAATGTCTTGTTCATACGCTCTGACACCCCGTTCTGCTGTGGTGTTTTTCTGACTGTGAAGTGCCGAACTATGCCACAATCTTGGCATATCTTCAAGAAAGGATCACTCGTATATTCTCCACCATTGTCTGTTCGGAGAACTTTAATCTTCCTTCCTGTCTGGTTCTCAACCTGAGTTTTCCATTTAAGGAAAATTCCAAGCACCTCATCCTTCTTCTTCATTGTAAACACCCACACTCTTCTGGAAAAATCATCAACAAAAGTGACAAAATAGTGTCTACCTCCAAGAGATGGAGTCTTCGCAGGTCCCCATACATCTGAATGCACATAGTCCAAAATCCCCTTGGTATTATGGATAGCAGTGCCAAACTTCACTCTTCGTTGCTTTCCCAGAACACAATGCTCACAAAATTCCAATTTGCAAGTCTTCGTACCTTTCAACAATCCCTGCTTGGCAAGAATTTGCAAGGATTTTTCACCAGCATGTCCCAAACGCATATGCCACAGCTTCGTTGCCTCTGCATCCTTCTTGCTTCCAGAAGTTACTGCTGCAACTGCCCCAATTACTGTACTACCTTGGTAGTAATACAGATTATTCTTCCTCACACCTTTTAACATCACCAATGCTCCTGATGTTGCTTTAAGAATTCCATCTCGGATAGTGATAATTAGGCCTTTTGATTCTAAGGCACCCAAAGAGATGAGATTCTTCTTCAACTCTGGAACATATCGAACCTCTCTCAAAATTCTGGTGGATCCATCATGATTCCTCAGCTTGATTGAACCTATCCCAACTGTTTTGCATGGATTATCATTGCCCATGAAAACAACCCCGCCATTGAGCTCTTCAAACTCAAAGAACCATTCCCGGATGGGACACATATGGTAGGTGCAACCTGAATCCAAAATCCACTCATCTGCTTGTGATGTTGAGGGTGAACCAACCAAAGAGACTTCTGACTCTGCATCACTCTTGCATTCTGCAACATTTGCATCTTGTGGAGTCTTTTCTCTCTTCTTCAACTTCGGACAGTCTTTCTTCCAATGCCCTTTCTCATGACAAAAGGCACATTCATCTTTGGCAACTCTGCTTTTGGACTTGGATCTTCCTCTTCTCCCCTTTGTCTGGCTTTGCTGTCGTCCTCTAGCCACTAAGGCTTCATCTGCTGCAGGTGCTTTGTTCTTCACTTTATCTTGTTGTCTCAGCTCGTGACTATACAAAGCAGAACATACAGCCTCCAATGATACATTCTCCTTCCCATGAAGTAGAGTAGTCTCCAGGTGCTCGAATTCATCGGGAAGAGATGATAACAGCATCAAAGCCAAGTCTTCATCTTCAAATACTACGTCTAAATTGAACAGGTCTGCTACTAACTTCTTGAACAAAGTAATGTGCTCATTCATGGTGGTACCTGGACGATACTCGAACCGGAACAATCTCTTCTTCATCAGAAGCTTATTCTGACCACTCTTCTTCAAGAAAGTGTCTTCCAATGCCTTCCACAGTTTGTGCGCAGAAACTTCATTTTTGAATGCATATTTCTGCTCCCTGGACAAGCAAGATCGAATTGTTCCGCATGCCAACTTGTTTACATCGGCCCACTCCTTGTCATTGATATCGTCAGGTTTCTCTTCTTCAATAGCAACATCAAGACCCAGCTGGAATAGTGAGTCAAGGACCTCACACTGCCACATGCCAAAATGACCGGTACCGTCAAATATCTCCACAGCAAGCTTCGAACTAGATACTGGGATCCTCGACCATCTGGATGTGGAAGCCATCTCTCCTAACTGTGTACTTGATGTAGCATGTTTTGAACCTGCTTCTGCCATCACAAAAATAAAAGATAGTATTCAACAATTTCAAATAGCCCAAAGGACGAACCTTCCGCTCCGCTACCACTTGTTGGGGAAACTCGGGTAATTATCCCACTACAACAAACAACTAGTGAATATAATTCACAACTTATACCCGACAAAGGCGGCTTAGCCGGCCAACAAATGAAACAAGGCGGCTTTCCGGCCAACAAATGAAATAAGGCGGCTTTGCCGGCCAACAAAGAGATAAGGCGGCTTAGCCGACCAATGTTGAATACTAAACAAATAAACAAATGCGGAAAATATAAAGGCGGAAAAAAAAAGAAAGAACACACTCAAAAATTGTTAACGGAGTTCGGCCAATTATGCCTACGTCTCCGGAGCACTGCTCTTTTAATAGGAGAGGAAGAGTATTTAGTACAATTGCTAGGATACAATGTACTCTAATTTTTGGGATGGATTTCTAAGGCAATGGGGAGTTCTATTTATAGCAAAACAAAACCCCCCACAAGCACTTTCTCCAAGATGTGGGATTGGAATAGGCAACACTATTCCAACAGAATGGACCAAACTTCTCAACTTTACAACAAACAACAGAAATCATAATTGGGTCTACCCTATAGCTTACTGCAAGAGCAGAGATAAAGTTTTGTTGCATTTTCATGATCCTTACGATAACCTCCGGTGGTATCACCTGAAGCAGGAAAAGCTCATCCCTGTTAAGATTCCTGGTGCGCCAAGTTCTTTTCAGCCCATGCTTTGCTTGCCAACCCTTATCAACTACCGAACCTGACAAATGATCAGTTACAACTATGTTCTAGTACTCCGGTGCTATTTTTGTTTGTTTTACCAAATTTACTTCTCCTAGTTATTCCTTTCTGGTTTATACTAGAATTGTTAAGTAAACATAGATCAGTTTCAATTTCTCTGTTTGGACTCTGACTCAGTCCTTTGGTCTTTGCAAGGCTTGCTTCAATATATCTTCCTGGTCATCTACATTTTTCTTTTGAATACGTTGAGGAAAGAACGCAGTTCAAACTAATATAGCTAGCAACAAGTGTTATGCTGTTAATTTTCTAATTAAATCTCGCATGGTGATGAGACTTAGGCATCCGGTTGAGGCAACTGATCATTATAGTAATGAACATCGTAAGACAATTCAAAAGCAAGTGAGGTCCCTGCCCTGAACAAACATTTGCTTCTTGGCATATGTGAGAAATTAATTTTCACCTCCCTGAAAAATCATTGCTAACAATGAACCAAGTGAGGTCTCTGCCTGCAATATCAGTTCCTTGTTGGATCACCCGAACCATTATCTTGCGGAAGCCCATGTAAAAGACTAGGTTCAACCCAGTGTAAAATTCCTACGGTATAAGACCCCAAGCTGACGCTGTCCTAAGAAGATAATACTTCTTGACAAAAAGCCAAGATAGCGGCTCTTGGATTCTGACAAAGTGAGATCCCTGCCCTGCAATATGATCAGTTCCATGTTGGATCACCCGAATCTAAAGAATCAGATTCTACCATTATCTTGCCGAATCCCATGCCATAGACTAGGTCACGGTTTTGGTGGGAGCATTGGCTAAACGATTGCATCTTTCCTTGGAGTTATATATGTATCCAGGAAATTCTGCGCGCATGGTTATGGCTTAGCTAGTCATTGAGCTGCCTAATTGGACTTGGAACTCGTTAAAAAATCCAATTCCCATATAGATAGACAAAAGGAGAGTAGGTACTTTTAGTCAAAATTAGGCAGCTGAGAAGTAAGAGTTGTTACTGAACGCTCATTTCATCAATCGTAATGAGCGACACCAAATTTTTCAGGTAAGTCTGTTGAAAGAATTATCAAAAATCGATTTGAATTATCATGAATAAGTCAGCAATTGGGTCTATGCGATCATTAATTGGCAAAGCTGAATCAAGAGAAATCGGAAACGCAAGGAAAAGAAAACCGAGGAGAAAGAAGTTTTTTTTTTTTTGATAAATCCAGAGATGTTTATTGATGAAATGAATGGCATAGAAAAGAAAAAGAAAACACATAGAAACAGACTCTAATTAAAGAAATCAATTACAACAAAGCAAAAGCAACGGGGAAGTCGGCTGATCATTTATATTTTTGTACACGTCCTTATAAACAAAACCGGGTCTAGTCTTTGAACCTGGAGAGAGGGCATGTTTTTGTGGAAGGAAACGAAAATAAAGAATCACTACAAACAACGTTGTCTGTATGATTCCTTGATCCCTTCTTTTTTGTTGGAAATAGTAATCATTATTGGTGCACCTGCATATATATATATATCTATATATATATATAAATGTTTCCTGAAATTGGTAAAGACCATATATAAAAGCACGTAGTGGAATAACATATACCAGGCAGTGACATATACTGAACCAAGAGCACTTTATTGATAAACAGTAATATTATTAAAGTAGAAATCAGGAAGAGTACAGAATTATTGATAAACAGTTGAGCTTCCTTGAAGCAAGCCTTGCGAGACCAACTCCAAACAGAAAAACTGAAACTGATTATGTTTACCTAAAACTTATGGCATAAAACAGCCTGGAGGAATAAGGGGAAACAGATTCTCTCCCTGTCTGTTGCTGGCTCCTTGATTAAATTTTCAGCTTTGGTAGTTGACAAGGCTTGGCTGACAAAGGACTGCTTGAAAAGGATGTGGAGCACCAGGAATGTTAACAGGGATGAACTTTTCCTGCTTGAGGTGATACCAGCCGAGGAAATCCCGCAGATAAAGAAAATTCAACAAAACTTTATCTCTGTTCTTCGAATAAGCTATAGGGTATACATAACAATGTAAGCCACATTCTACCGAGGATAGCTTGAAAAGTTTGGTCCATTTTCCTCCATATTCCTTCATCACCCACGCATGGATGTTATACCTATCACCTGCGCCATGTCTGCGCTTGCTGAATGTTGCACACAAAAATCCTCCCAAGACCACAAGAGTTGGCTTACAATATCATCTATACTGAGCTAATGGCAGCTTGTAAGATTCCAGCGTCTCAAGTTGGAGGGCAACAATCTCAGAGAAAAAACCATCAGTACTTGCAGGTGCCAGCCAATGTAGAGCACCATTAGCAAAACAAGATGGCGCACCACTTGAATAATATATAGTATCAGCAGCATGATCACCAGGGAGAGTATGGAATGTTCCGAAACCATTAGCTTCCAGATTGAAAGAATGGAACTTGCAAATACGTCGATTGCGTTGTACTACTCTTTGCACCATCGTGTACTGGTTACTACACGTATCGTGATAGAAAACAGGAGTGCGTGGTAGTGGGTTCAGTGTTTGATCGGGAGCCAGTAAAGTAGAGTAGCACTGATTGGTTGTAGGGTTCCAGAAATCCAAATTCCCACCATAACTGCCCAGAGCAAGCATACCATTGCAAGAAGAACCCAGAGCGTAAGTGGAACCTCTGCGAGGCTTGAAAGGACAAGACCGTGGTCTTACTTGTCTTAAGCTATTGCTTGCACCATCATCATCAACCTCAACAATATCATCGTCGAGAGAGTAGAAATCTGCACAGAGCACCCAGCCGGTCCTTTCGATGCATGGGTTTGTCAATATAACAAGCATGGGATCAACGTTGGATGCAGACAACTGGAGGCGGGCGAAATAAGAACTATCGATCAGTGAACACCATGCCTTTGATACAGCTCTGAAGCGCAACACACTCTTCATCGGAAGACAACACAGAATAACGGCAACAGCATCCAATGGGATTGATATTCCTCCTGCTGCAGACATTGTAATCTCACCACCCTTGTCCATGACTTCGCCGATCGTGAACAAATACAATACACTGCAATATATATAGAACAGCTCTAGCTAGCTAGGCGGCTATATATCTGTTTAGGTTATGGGGAGGTTGTCTACGATAGTGTTGGCACACAATACAATTGAATACAATACACCCTTGTCTCTGATTTCTTTTTTTTTATAAGAAGTTTAAATAAAGCGAAGCATTATGATATTCGAGTTCGGGAATAAATTGGATTAATGATTAATTAGATAGACGGTTCCTACATCTTCAACTTTTATTTTTTTTTAACTAAATCCTCAATTTTACTTCAAAAAAGTTTACTTCGTTTGATGTGAGTCCTGCAATTTAATACTTGTATTGCGTCAACAGTAGTACTGCAATTAAACCAACCCTATTCTCTGTCATATATAATATTCTTTTAATGGGTTTTTGGGTCTTTTCGTTTGTGACCGATTGTTTAGGATCAAGTTAATCAAAATCAGGACATTAATCGAGGGATATTACTAAATAAATCATTAAAAAATTCATTCTTTTAGACAGTAACGGTGTAAAAATTACTATCATTCAGGGTATAAAAATTACAATAATACTATTTGCCACTACATACATCACCCCTAAAAATTTCAGGGGTGAGGTGGCATCCTATGTGTTTAAGTAAAAATAGAAATACAATTTTAATGATATGTTTAGTAGATATTTATCTTATTAATTTTTTTTGAAAACACTAAAATCGCAAAACTTAAAATCTATTCCATATTACTTCTTCTCCATCATGAATCCACCGCTGGCGGCAAGAAACAAAACAAATACAAAAACCTGGTTCCTCCTAATTCCATCTCCCATGGCTAAGGCTATTAACGCAAAAACTTTTCCATCAATGACCATCGATAAAATAAAACCTATCAATAATTCTTACCTTTATTCTCATCAAAATCTTTTTTTTTTTCTTCTTCTTCATTCCCTTCGTCATGAATCTTCCACCAAAAAACTTGTTATAGATCTCTGATTTATTATTAAGATTTTATTTGAATTCTTTTTTAAAAAAGCAAAATCTAATATCTCTCTCCTCTCTTGTTATCTTCTTCCCCTGATAAAGCCAACGCCGAAGTCTCTCCAACCCCATTTTATTTGAACTTCAAAACTGAAACTTTTTGAAATCAAAAAAATAAGCAAAACCTCTCCGATTAATCACTGAAAATCGGTTTTTTCTTAGATTGTACATGGAATCTTGACAATCATACTATGAATCGATGAAGGCTTGCCTCATCCATGGGAAGAGGGAATTAGAAGGATCTAATTTGGTTTGGGTGTAAGGAGAATTAATTCAGCAAGGGCTAAGTGCAACGGTTTGCGGTGTTTACGGAAAATTTCAAGTGGATCTCAGAGTACAGATGTTTGAGCAGCTATCGGCCTTGAAGTCCTCTTTCCCCTCACCATGGCTAGTCCTCGGGGACTTTAATGAAACTTTATCTCCTCAAGATAGAAAGAGTAGATGGTTTTCTGCGAGAGGTGCTTCAGCTTTTAAACGGTTTGTTGATAAGTTAGAGTTAATGGAGTTCGATCTGAAGGGTAGATTATATACGTGGGGTAACCTAAAGGCGGCTAGTCGCATTGATAGAATTTTTGCAGAAGCTGATTGGTCGTTGTTATTTCCCCATTTACATTTGACAGTAGGAAATAAAATGGATTCGGATCATGTGCCTCTCTTCTTACTTCAGGACGGTGGTTTACAGGGGTGGAGGCCTTTTCGCTTCCTCAATATTTGGTGGGATCATCCAGGGTTTATGGATGTGGTAAGAAGTATGTGGAGGGAAGCATGTGTATTGTATCCTGGAAGATTTAATTTACTTCGGAAGCTGAGTGTCTTGAGGAAGTCGCTATCCAAATGGAACAAAAAGGTGTTTGGTAATGTAAATTCTTCTATTGATGCCTTGCGAGATGAAATTGACTTTTTTGATAAAGAAGCAGAGACTAGAGACCTAACTGAAGGAGAACATAAAAATGTCTTGGATTTGAAGGGAGACCTCGCCATTAAATATAAGCAGCAAGAATCACTCTGGAGGCAAAAGTCTAGATTGAAGTGGAGCAGGCTCGGTGATCGTAATACCAGATATTTGCACCTTGCGGCTTGCAGTAGGGGGCGCAAAAATAGGCTGGATAATATAGAAGTGGATGGTCAAATCATTGTAGATACCCATTCCATAAAGAGTGCAGCAACAGAATACTACTCAAACTTGTACTCTGTTGGTGCCGTATCTAGACCAAAAGTTGGTGCTTTGGAATTTAAAAAATTATGTTGTGAGGATGCTGTGGAGCTTGAAAGAGCGTTTACGCTGGCAGAAATTAAAGAAGCTGTATGGAATTGCGACAGCTCTAAGGCACCTGGGCCTGATGGTTTTAGTTTTTCGTTCTATAAAAGATGCTGGGAATTGCTAAAATTTGATATTCAGGATATGGTGGTTCACTTTTTTGAGACGGCATGTCTTCCTAAAGGTGCAAATAGTGGATATATTTCCCTTATTGCCAAGAAATCTGGGGCAAGTTCACTTGATGATTTCAGACCTATCACACTGGTTAGCGGCCTGTACAAGATTGTTGCCAAGCTTTTGGCCATGAGATTGAAAAAGGTTATTCCGAATTTGGTGGGGTTGCAACAAACAGCTTTTATTGAAGGGAGATGTATTATGGATAGTGCTTTATTCGCAAATGAAATAGTCCATTCACTCAGAACGAAAAAGGTCAGGTCTGTTTTGTGGAAACTGGATTTCAAGAAGGCTTATGACTCTGTGGATTGGGGTTACCTGATGCAAGTTTTGAAGACTATGGGTTTTGGACAGAAGTTTAGGGAGTGGATACATGAATGTCTCTCTTCTTCAAGACTATCTGTTTTAATTAATGGTTCCCCAGCTGATGAGTTTCGCATGTTTAAGGGCCTCAAGCAGGGTGACCCTCTTTCACCCTTTCTTTTCAACCTGGCTGCTGAGGGTTTGGCTTCTATTCTCTCCAAGGCGTCATCAATGGGTCTGATCAAACCTGTCGAGGTGCATAATCTTTCAGTTTCGGTTTTGCAGTACGCAGATGATACAATACTATTCTCCCAAGCCGATCTACCTTCCTTGCTGAATATGAAGCGCTGCCTTAGAGTCTTTGAGGCCTTGTCAGGGTTGCACATTAATTTCTTTAAGAGTAGTGTTCTGGGCATTGGTATCCGTCAAAGGGAGACAGAAGAGCTAGCTGGAAAATTACATAGTAGGATGGAAAATTTTCCACTCTATTATCTTGGTTTTCCATTGGGGGCCAAAATGAAGACTGTGGCAGCATGGAGTTCTGTTTTAAACAAAGTGGAGAATAGATTAAAAAGTTGGAAGGGAAAGTTTTTGTCAATTGAAGGGAGGGTTCCTCTCATTAAGTCGGTACTCAGTGGGCTTCCAATCTATTTCATGTCATTATTTAAACTACCTGTAGCAGTGTCCAAGAAGTTGACGGCCAACATCAGACGCTTTTTTTGGAATGGATTGGATAAAACTAAAAAAGCGTGTCTAGTGGCTTGGAGCAAGATTAGTATTCCAAAGGAACGTGGCGGGATGGGCATTATAGACCTTAATGTGATGAATCAGTGCTTATTGTTTAAGTGGATGTGGAAGTTCTGCTCAAACGTGGATGGAGTGTGGAAGGAGTTGATTATCAGAAAATATGCAGTGCATGCGTCCAATCTCTATCCATTATTTCCCCTACAGAGATGCTCTTTAACGTGGAGAGATATTGTACAATCCGGCTCCTCGGATAGCCAGACCAGAGTTCCTCTGTTTCAAGGATCTAGTATTCGTTGGGGCTCCGGAAATTCTGTCCTTTTCTGGCTTGATGACTGGTCTGGTCGCGGTTCTCTAAAAAATTCATTCCCACGTTTATTTTCCTTATCCCTGTGTTAGAATGCATCAGTACAACATTGTTTAACTTTAGTTGATCAAAGCCCCAGATGGTCTATATCTTGGAGACGCCCTCTTCGTGTATGGGAGTTGATTGCTGTGGATGAGATCAAATCAATTGCATCAGGTATTTCTCTGCAACCGTCCTCTGCAGATTCAAGATTTTGGAATAATGATAGAAATGGCTCTTATTATGTTAAATCGGGTAGGGAGTTCATATACTCTCGCCTTGGTCCTGTGAGAATCAAACCTTATATTTGGTTCGCATTGTCACCATTCAAGATGGAGTGTTGGTTGTGGCTAGCCTTGAATAATGGGATACCTACCAAGGATGTACTACGGCACAGAGGCATTATCACGCTTGCTAACTCTATTTGTAGTTTGTGTAATGCTAATCTTGAAACCAGGGATCACGTGCTCCTAACCTGCCCTTTTTCATGGAAAATCTGGTGCAAGCTTTGTAGATGGTGGGGTGTGGAATGGGTTATTCCGACTTGTTTGGAGGACTTTGTGCTTCAGTGGCCGTTCTTATCAATGGATCCCAAGTGCCGTTCATTTTGGTATCTCATTGGCGTTGGTGCTCTCTGGGGAATTTGGCTTGAAAGGAACAGACGTACTTTCCAAAATTTGGCAGCAGATGTTGACAGAGTGGTCGATACGGTCCTTGTGCATGCGTCTGTATGGTTTAAGTCCATTCATGCAGACTATCCTTATAGCGCGTCCATGGTGATTTCCAGTTCTCAAACTGTCAGGTCGTGGAGAGGGCCCACGCGCAAATTCTCTTTGTTGGCTACACCCTAGTTGTAATAGCTTAGTGTTCTGCCCTTTATGTCGCTGCATCTCTTTTCTTTGGTAGGGTAATATTGTGATTATGCATTGCATGCCTTCCATGCAGCGCACGTTTTTGTTTGCATGTATAATTCTTCTTAATAAATAAGAATATCGTTTAGTATCAAAAAAAAAAAAAAACAAAGAAGTTTTTCTGATGAAGTGACGGTTTGTATTTGTTTATCTCTGGTCTGCCGGCGGTGGATTCATGATGGAGAAGGAAGTAATATGGAATAGATTTTAGGTTTTGCGTTTTTAGTGTTTTCAAAAATAATTAATAAGATAAGTATCTACTAAACACATCATTAAAATTTTATTTCTATTTTTACCTAAACACATAGGATGCCACCTCACCCCTGAAATTTTCAGGGGTGATGTATGTAGTGGCAAATAGCATTATTGTAAAAATTAAGGTTACGAGTTCTCACAAGTTGTAAATAATCGGAAACAAAAAATAAATGAAACACCCATGTAAAAATTTTGAGTTGACACATCCAAAATTCCCGCAAATTCTTCTTGTGATTTTTTGCAAACTTTTCTAATCACAATTTGTATCTGATTGACGCGGAATTCCAAAGAATTGTAGGGCTTTGTTTTTGCTACCAAATTTTTCTAGTTACAATTTGAAACTGATTATGTTTACCTAAAACTTAATTACGGCATAAAACAGTCTGGAGGAATAAGGGGAACCAGATTCTCTAAAGAAAAATTCTAAACCTTTGGTGAAATTGGAAGTTGCTAGAGCATTTTCCACCAGGATGCACCGAGGTGGTGGTGTCTGCCCCTTGTATCAGCAAGTGGTATCCACTGCCATCTTTTGTTTGGTTCCATGTTAGCTGGTCATCAGGAAGTCTGTAGCTGAACGGGATGTTTAGGATTTGGTGACGCTATCAAAAGTTGCCCGGATAGCTGGTGTGTTCCATGAAATGGAATCAGGATCAATGAGGCCGCTCACCAACATGCCATCATCCAGGATTGGGCTCCTCTCCCGTTGGGAGTAACAGGAGAGATCCTGTTATTTCAATCTCAACCATTAAATTAAATCTAATGGTTTTTAATTATTTTATATTTAAAAGATAACTTTTTAACCCTCATTTATTATTCTTCTTTCCTTTAATCGAGGACAAAAACAAAACAACTCATTTAATTTTTTCTCTTTTTTTTCACGCATGCGCTTGATTCTCCTGTTTCTTCTCTTCAACCTTTAAAAGGAAACAAAAAAATCACATGAATGCTTGATTCTCCTGTTTCTTCTCTTCAACCTTTAAAAGGAAACAAAAAAAATCACATGAATACTGGATTTCCAGTAAATTTATTTCTATTACTTAGTGTCCACCTGGGACAATCCTGATGAACGTGTTTTATATGGTTCCAATACTTTATATCTAACCAGGCCTATTATTCCTTTTTATACTTATCTTCTGTTAATAGTTGTTATTCCATGGAATTGGCTTGATCAAGACTAATGACTTCTTCAAAGTGAAGACTTTTGATTTGAGAGGTGGACAAGGCACACATCAGGATGGAGTGGGAACTGCAACATCTTCTGGGCCTGAAGCAATATGGACTGAATTGAAGTATATGGAAACAGGTGATGTACTGCAGAACTAATGCTCAATGCCTGTAATTATATTATGTTCCCCTTGTATGAAAATGAAGTTAGCGTATAGGATTATAACCAAGAAAATGTTTGATGAATAAACAATCTTCAGTTTCTTAAGTAGGACGAAAGGTTCATATTTTTTTTTAATGATTAAAATTTTTTTGAAGTTTACAGCAAATCTACTATGCTTGGAGATTTTTATTTCCCTTCACATGTTGAAGACAAAAAAATAAGAGAATAAAGAGTATATGTGAAAAAAGGAAAAAAATTAATGAGTTGTTTTGTTTTTGTGATCGATTAATGGAAAGAAACAAAAAGTAAAGAAAATTAGGGTTGAAAAGTTATCTTTTAAATATAAAATAATTTAGAACCATTAGATGTAATCTAATGGTTGAGATTGAAGTAACAGGATTTCTCCTGTTACTCCCAACATGAGAGGAGCCCAATCCCATCATCCACCATTATAGCATCAGTTGCTACTGTAGGTTGATGGTCATTCTCAAGCGAGGAGTCCATCCATATCCGTATACTCTCGGTTAAAAGGTTTTTTTTGTCCCTATACTTCCCTAATTTCATCGTTGTTGTCCCTATTCTTTGAAAATCATCGTTTTTGCCGCTCAACTCCGCTAAAACCGGCTATTGTTGTACAATTGACCTTTGCTAACCCGTGTGCCTTTCTGAGATGGACACGTGGCCTGTGGGCCCCGCTTTTGACCAATTTTTTATTATTTTCTAATTTCAAAGTTTTGTTCTTTTTATTGAAGCGAAAAAAAATTTAAACGATTTTTTATTATTTTCTTCCAATAGTGTGGCAGTAAAGGACGGTGGCCCGTTCGCGTGGGTCTTCGGTGGGCTGAAAATTTGGCGCCCAAGCAGAAGGACGCCGGATTCCGCTCCTTCGTTATTCGTTCCAGGTCGTCACTATTGTTAAGTTTTGCCCATTGGGAATTTTTGAGCCTTCGCCGGAACATTCCCGTGTCTCGCCGGGTTCCAGCCATCACTGGTCACACCAAACAGAACAACTAAAAATACACCGAAACCTCTTCTGCCTTTGTTTACGCCTACAGTAGCACCATCAACAATACACATCCACTACCACAGCAGCACACATCCACCACCGGACCACCATCAGACCAACACAACTAACCCAAATTAGGATCTGTACACATCATAGCAACTCTTCATAGCAACTCTGGAATTAAAGGGAGGAAGGAAGGAAGAAGCGCGAGGTAGTGCACTACTTACCATCGACGACGGGGGCGATGGCATAAGTGGAGGAGGAGTCAAGGAGGAGGCTTTGTACCCCCTGCAGCTCGGACGTAGTAATAGTTGGATCCCGCCTCAACATCCCTGCCTCGAGGCTCTACGACGCGCGACTAGGCGGCAGCGGGCGTGCGAGCAGAGGTGTGAGCGGCGGCGGCTCATCGTGGCGGTAGAGAGGGAGATCGGACGGCGGCAGTTTGGAGAGGGGGTGGCATCCGGTGATGGTGCGGCTGTTGAAGTGGCGAGATCGACTCGTAGGAGAGGCGGCGCAACCCGGTGTTCTCGCATCGGTTCCGCCTCAGCATCCCGTCAAGGAGGAGTCCTTCCATATCCGTATACTCTCTCCATTGCCGACTATCCAACTTGCTCCTATATATACTGATCACCGACCGGCCATGCATTATGTTTCGCCTAGTGTAACTAGAGCTGTGGCCTACATTTGCTTGCATGAGGGTAACCGCCTGTAGTATTTTGCTTTGAGGGTAATTGCAAGCAAAGAGTTTTGTTGGCTCAAACGCCAAGCCTGTTCGGCGAGCATACCTGAATTGAAAGCTTCTAAACGTCTGAACCGTAGTCCCCCTTGCTTCTTTGCTCCACAAATCTTTATTCCATTCAACCCAGCAGACATCATTACGGCCTTCATTATGACCCCACTAGAATTTCCTCATTACTCTATCCAGTGGGATTGCTTTGAACCACAGATTTCAATAATACCTCTTTCAACAAAGCAGTGACATATACTGAACCAACAACTACTTTACTGATGAATTCTACTATTATTAAAGTAGAAATTGGTAAAGACCATAAAAGCACATAGTGGAATAACACACCAAGCACTGACATATATTGAACCACGAACACTTAATTTATTGATGAACAGTGCTATTATTAGAGTAGAAATCAGGCAGACAGAATTATTAATTAAACGTCCATGAAGCAAGCCTTGCGCACAAGACCAACTCCAAACAGAAAAATTGAAACTGATTATGCTTACCTAGAACTTAATTATGGGATAAAACAGTCTGGAGGAATAAAGGGAACCAGATTCTCTCCCTGATTAATTTTTCAGAGCTTTTGGTAGTTGACAGGGGTGGGCAAGCAAAGCATGGGTTGAAAAGAATTTGGCGCACCAGGAATCTGAATAGGGACGAGCTTTTCCTGCTTCAGGTGATACCACCAGAGGTTATCGCAAGGATCACAAAAAATGCAACAAAACTTTATCTCTGTTCTTGGAGTAAGCTATAGGGTATACATAATTATGTAGCGGGAGGTAATAAGGTTGAAAAGTTTGGTCCATTCTCCTCCATATTCCTTCATCACCCACACATCGATGTCATACGTAGAACTATTTCTGCAACTACTAAATGTTGCACACAAAAGTCCTTCCAAGACAGCAAAACTTGGCTCACAATATCTATACTGAACAAATGGCAGCTTGTAACATTCCAATGTTGCAAGTTGGAGGGCAACAATCTCAGAGTGAAAACCATCACTACTTGCAGCTGCCAGCCAATGTAGAGCACCATTAACAAAGCAAGATAGCTGATCAACAGGGAGAGTATGGAATATTGTGAAACCATTAGCTTCCTGATTGTAAGACTGGAACTCGCAAATACCTGCAGTGCGTTGTACTACTGTTTGCACCAACTTGTACTGGTTACTACACGTATCATGGTAGAAAACAGAACGGGTGCTTACTCGCCTCAATGCTGGTGTTTGTTCGGGAGCTAGTAAAGTAGAGTAGCACTGGTTGGTTGCAGGGTTCCAGAAATCCAAATTTCCATCTCCACTGCCCAAAACAAGCATACTATCGCAAGAACCTAGAGGGAGACTGCAACCACGAGGCTTGAAGGGACAAGAACGTGGTATTTAATATACTAGATATGATACTGATACACATACATTCTGAAGTAAATATGTTGTGTATCTAAGGTCAGGGTTACCATGTATAGTATAACCCATTGTGTATAAGTATGTTGGTGAATATCAATAATAAACACAACGTTTACAAAGTCTTCATGAATAACATACAAAGCACCGACATTCGTGAGTCATATAACTCGTGATGCTCAATAGGTGAGTCATCATTGTTGGTGCAACTGCATAAATATATATATACAAATGTTTCCTGAAATTGGTAAAGACCATAAAAGCACATGTATAGTGGAATAACATACCAAGCACTGACATATATTGAACCAAGAACACTTTATTGATGAACAGTACTATTATTAAAATAGAAATCAGGAAGACAGAACTATAAAAGAAGACACCAACAGCATATATTAGTTAACTTCCTTGAAGCAATCATTGCAAGAACAACTCCAGACAAAAGAATTGAAACTGATTATGTTTACCTAAAAATTATGGCATAAAAGAGTCTTAAGGAATAACCAGATTCTCTTTCTGTTAACTGTTGCTGGTTCCATGGCCACTGGTTCACAAAGGTAGGTAAGCCTATTAAAAACCATCCTTTGTGAAGCTCCATGGCCACTGAGTCTGGACTCCCCACCGCTCCACCTTTGCTACGTCGACCACCGCACACCACCCTCTCATTACCACCACCTACACTAAACCAACACCCGGCTCCCCACTCCCATACCTTAGCCCCTGCTGTTTTAACTCCTCCTAGTCATGAGTCTAACGAAGCTGCCAGCAACCATGCTCAATACTTCTCCAAATGGGGAAGGAAAACCATTCAGAATGCTGTTGATAATAACCAAGTTGTGAGTTTGTACATCGAGAATTTCGCGCCGCGATGGCTACCTACTGATGTGCACTTAGTGATGTCAAAATACGGTGAAGTTATGGATGTGTTCATTCCACGTAGGATGAACAGGAAAGGGATCAAATTCGCCTTTGTGAGGTTTAGAAACAACAACAACGTTCAGCGCATTATTAACAGCATCTGCTCGATGCTCGTTGACGGAGGAAAACTCTCGGCCTCTATNATTATAGGCAATGAAACAGATAGACTGAGCTTACTTGAATTCAAAACCCAAATAAGAAGTGACCCTTTTGGTGTCTTGGACTCCTGGAACGAAACCGTCCAATTTTGCCAGTGGCATGGTGTTACCTGTGGTCGTAGGCACCAAAGAGTCACCCAGTTGCACCTCAACTCCTCAAAACTTGAAGGCTTCCTGTCTCCCCATATTGGGAACTTGAGCTTCCTAAGGTCATTGTGGCTCCACAACAACAGCTTTAGTGGCCAAATCCCACCTCAAGTTACCCATTTGCGAAGATTGCGAATACTAGAGCTTCGCAACAATTCTTTCACCGGAAATATCCCAGCCAACTTGTCAGCTTGCTCTGACCTCATAGGAATCGCTCTTTCTGATAATAAGTTGGTTGATAAGATTCCAGAAGAGCTTGGTTCTATCCCAAACCTCAAACACCTTTACATTGCCAGAAACAGACTAATCGGAAGCATCCCTCCTTCTTTAGGAAATCTTTCATATTTGGTGGAACTTTGGACATCTTTCAATAACTTGGACGGAAGCATACCTGAATCCCTTACCCGACTGACAACCCTGCAATACTTTGGCCTGCAATATAATAATTTGTCAGGTATCATCCCTCCATTGTTATACAATATATCTTCTATCCAAGAATTTTGGGTGACTGGAAACAGACTGCATGGCTCTCTTCCTAGAGATTTAGGCATCTCCCTTCCCAATCTTTCCGTCTTCAGTGTTGCGTCCAATCATCTTACTGTCAGTCTTCCGGTGTTCTTATCTAATGCCTCGAATTTGGTAACTTTTGATTGTAGTGTGAATGAAATTAGTGGGAATGTTCCAAATCTGGATGGACTTCATAGTGTGGAATGGTTCAGCATTTACGGCAATAGGCTGGGAGGTAGTAAAGATGACTTGAGCTTTGTTTCCTCTTTATCAAATGTAACCCGATTACGAGTTCTATTCATAAGTTATAACAACTTCAAAGCCATGTTGCCTGAATCTATAGCCAACCTCTCAACTACAGTTGAATGGTTGTCTCTATCCAACAACCAAATATCTGGAACTATCCCGGTTGGAATACATAATCTCCCAAATTTGGGGAGATTAGGGCTGTTAAACAACAATCTCTCTGGAGCCATTCCCTCTGAAATTGGAATGTTGAGAAAGCTTGTGAGAATCAACATTCAAAGAAATGATTTCTCTGGCAAGATTCCAGAATCTATAGGAAATCTAAGCTCATTAACTGAATTGATTTTCGCGGATAATAATTTTCAAGGTCACATCCCTTCAACTTTTGGCAATTGCCAAAACTTGTTATGGCTGGATCTTTCTGATAACAATCTCACTGGTTCTATTCCCATGGAGATATTTGGCATTGCATCCTTGTCAATCTATCTAAACTTGTCGCGTAACGGTCTGAGGGGTTCCCTTCCCAAAGTTGGAAATTTGAGCAATCTTGGTGGACTCGATCTATCACATAACATATTATCTGGCGAAATTCCTAGCGATATTGGAAACTGTGAGAGCTTGGAGAGTCTTTGGTTGCGCGCGAATTCTTTGCAAGGAAACATTCCTCCAAGTTTCAGTTCACTCAGAGGGATCCAACAATTAGATATTTCTAGCAACAATTTGACAGGAAGCATTCCACTATTTCTCCAGGATTTGAAAGCATTGGAACAGTTGAATCTCTCATATAATGATTTTGTGGGTGAAGTACCAACCAAAGGAGTCTTCAGCAATTCAAGTGCAGCTTTCTTGATGGGAAACAATATGCTTTGTGGAGGCAGTCCTGAATTTCATTTGCCAACATGCATAGTGCAACACTCGCAAAAGAAGAAGAGATCCATCCTTGTTGTAGTGATAGTGGCAACAGTTTCTGGAATGTTGGGGGCAAGTTTAGTCTTGTACTGTTTGTATCTCGTGTCAATGAAGAAAAAAAGAGAAGAACCTGTTGAAAATCCTCTAGGCAATTTGCAACTGTCTTATCAAAACCTGATAATTTGCAATAGTATTAACCTCCCGCTTTGTCAATGCATATGGGGGCCCGGAAATATTGACTTCTGCGCGGTGGAGGCTAGAGGCTTGGCTGGTGGTTTATTGATGATTTGGGACTGCGATACCTTTAAGTTGTTACAAAAACAGATATCGGATCAGTGGATCATAATTGAAGGGATTTTGTTGAAGTGCAACGCGAAAGTATCGATCTGTGGGGTTTATGGTGATACACGGTTGGATTGCAGAATTCAGATGTTTGAGGAGATACCTAAGCTGAAACAAACTTTTAACTCCCCATGGCTAGTGATTGGCGATTTTAACGAAACTCTACTTCCCTCTGATCGAAAAAGCCAAAGATTCTATCCTAGGGGCGCTGACGCCTTTGGGCACTTTGTTAATCAGTTGAACCTCCTGGAAGTGCATTTGGCAAATAGGCGGTTCACTTGGGGAAACTACAGAAGCGCAAGTTGCATTGATAGGGTATTTGTTGAGCCAGACTGGTGTCTCCTATTCCCCTCCCTCTCCCTTAAAGCTGGAAGTAAACGTGGTTCTGACCACGTTCCTCTATTGTTGGAGCAAGCTCATGTCAACCAGGGACCAAGACCATTTCGTTTTTTGAATGCCTGGTGGTCTCATCCAGGATTTATGGACGTAATTGAGAAGATGTGGGATGAGGCAAATTTGCATTTTCCTGGAAAGTTTAATTTATTGAAGAAGTTGAGTTTGATTAGGAAACTTCTCTCCAAATGGAATAGGGAGTCTTTTGGTAATGTGAAGACCTGTATTGATCAAATCCAGGCTGAGTTAGATACTTTGGATAAAACTGCGGACGTGAGAACTCTATCTCCTGCTGAGCTTCAAAAAGTTAGGGATCTGAAATATTCCTTGAACATAAAATCTCGGCAGTTGGAATCTATATGGAGGCAAAAAGCGAGGATTCAATGGTGCAAGCTGGGGGACCGTAACACACGGCTTTTCCATCTTTCTGCCAACATCAGAGGACGAAAAAATAGGCTTGATGAAATAGTGATGGACGGGCAGGTGGTTCGTGAGCCTGAGTTAATTAAAAAAGCTGCCTCCAAGTATTACTCTAGCCTATACTCTCGACAGGTCTCTTTAAGACCTTCCATTGGGTCCCTTGATTTTCGAAGGCTGAGTATATCTGAGGCTTTGAACCTGGAACGACCTGTATCAATGGAGGAAATTAAAGATGCTGTTTGGGATTGTGCCAGCTCTAAAGCCCCTGGTCCCGACGGATTTAATTTCAGCTTTTACAAGAAATGTTGGGAGTTGGTAAAGCTGGACATCTTCGACATGGTCACTGAATTCTTTGAGACTGCCAAGCTTCCTAAGGGCTCCAACACTGCATACATCACATTAATCGCAAAAAAGGCTACAACTGCAGATTTGGACGATTACAGACCCATTACGTTGGTGAACGGTCTATATAAAATTATTTCTAAAATCCTTGCACTAAGATTGAAGGGTGTGCTTTCCTCCCTCGTTGGACCACAGCAGTCAGGTTTTATAGAAGGCCGTTGTATCATGGACAGTGCTCTCCTGGCTAACGAAACTGTCCATAGTTTGAAACATTCGAAAACTGAGGCTATAGTTTGGAAATTGGACTTCAAAAAAGCATATGATTCAGTGGACTGGAATTACTTATTGGCAGTGCTGGAGGCAATGGGGTTTAGTCAAAAATGGCGCAACTGGATATTTACATGTCTCTCCACCTCTAAGCTGGCTGTGTTGATCAATGGTTCCCCTTCACCGGAGGTGTCTATGGAGAGGGGCTTAAAACAGGGTGATCCTTTATCTCCCTTTCTTTTTGTATTGGCGGCCGAAGGTTTGGCATCTATCTTATCAAAAGCCACCTCTCTTGGCCAAATCCAGGGCGTCAAGGTACATGGTATTTCTGTTTCACTCTTACAATATGCAGATGATACCATCCTTTTCTCCCCTGCTAGTCTCACCCTTCTATTAAACCTGAAAAGATGCCTTAGGGTTTTTGAGGCCCTTTCTGGCTTGTGCATTAATTTCTTCAAGAGTAGTGTGCTTGGGATTGGGATAAAGCAACACATGGTTGAAGAGTTAGCTGGCCGACTGCATAGTAGGGCTGAGACATTCCCTTTCACCTATTTGGGGTACCCCTTGGGTGCCAACATGAGGAGAATCTCTGCTTGGGGCCCTGTGATTGAGAAGTTTAAAGGAAGGTTAAAGTCTTGGAAGGGTAAATTCTTATCGTTAGGAGGGAGGGTGACACTCATAAAATCTGTGCTATGTGGATTGCCCATTTATTTCATGTCATTATTTAAGCTCCCGGTGGCAGTGGCAAAAAAGTTAACTTCCATTATGAGAGTTTTTTTGTGGAATGGGGTGGAGTCATCATCTAGGAAGGCATGCTTGATCGCCTGGCGTCGTATTGCTGCTCCTCAAGAGTTGGGGGGTTTGGGTATTATTAGTCTAGAGGTTATGAACCAGTGCCTTTTATTTAAATGGCTTTGGCAGTTCATCACTCCTATCTCTAAGATCTGGAAGGAGCTGATTCGCTCAAAGTGTGTTGAGCCGTCGATGGCGTTTTCTCCTTCTTTTAATTCGCAGAAGTGCTCTCCTTGCTGGAAGGATGTTGTATCTTCTGGTTCCATTAATAGCCAATCAGGAGTTGCTCTACTGAAAGGCTCCTCCTTAAGAGTCGGGGCTGGAAACAAAGTTCTCTTCTGGTTGGATGACTGGACCGGTCATGGGGCTCTCAAAGAATGTTACAGCAGGCTTTTCTCAATTTCTCTATGCAAAGAGTGCTCTGTCCTTGACTGCCTCACAGATTCAGGAAATGGCCCCATTTGGCTGAACAGGTGGCGCAGACACCTATGGGACTGGGAAAAAGACTTACTGGAAGAGTTACGGAGTATTGTTGAAGCTACGGCTTTGGCCCCCTCCTGTGTTGATCGCTTTTGGTGGCAGGATAACCATAATGGTGAGTTCTCTGTGAAGCTGGGCAGATCCTTTATCTACTCTCAGCTTGGTGTGACCTCCTCCAAACCATTTATTTGGTTCTCCCTCGTGCCTTATAAAGTTGAATGTTGGTTGTGGTTTGCCATTAACAATGGGATCCCATCTAAGGATGTACTGAGGGAAAGAGGCATTCTTTCTCTCGCCAATTCCCTTTGCAGTTTATGTCTCTGTAGCCTTGAATCCAGGGACCACCTACTTCTTCACTGCCCCGTTTCCTGGAGAGTCTGGTCTAATCTGTGTTGTTGGTGGGGTGTGCAATGGTGCACCTGCGATAGCTTGGAGAACTTCCTCATTCAATGGACCTTTTTGTCACCCGTCCATTGCAGCAGAGCATGGTGGTTTATTATTGGTGCTGCCTCCTTGTGGTCTTTGTGGATCGAAAGGAACAACCACATTTTTCAAGGGGTTGTTAATAGTGTGGACCGTTTGACAGATCTGATCCTGGTTCGTGCAATCTTTTGGATTAAGTCCATTCAACCTGACATCCCCTTCGGTGCCTCTATACTCATGGCGAATGCAGAGTTCCTGAGGAATTGGGAAGCCCCTGGGCGAAAATTTATTCTCTTGAATAACACTTAATCTTTGTGATTGTGGGGCTTGACTCATCAAGCGCACTGCTTACTATCCTACATGGATAGGCTATTTTGTAATTATTGACGTTGCTATGTGCTTTGAGTATGCATGGCTTTCTATCCTACATGGATAGGCTATTTTGTAATTATTGACGTTGCTATTTGCTTTGAGTATGCATGACTCATGTAAGTATTGGAATTTGCTATCAATAAAGTAATCGTTTGCATCAAAAAAAAAAACTGTCTTATCAAAACCTGCTCAGAGCTACCGATGGATTTTCTGCTACAAACTTGATAGGAATCGGTAGCTTTGGATCTGTGTACAGAGGAATTATTGGAGAAGCTGAGAGAACGACAATTGCAGTGAAACCTTGTGCACCCTTCAGCTTCTAAAAGTTTCCTAGCTGAATGTGAGGCCCTGCGCAACATCAGACATCGAAACCTTGTCAAGACACTAACTGTGTGTTCAGGTATTGATTATCAAGGAAAAGACTTCAAGGCTATTGTTTACGAGTTCATGGAAAATGGAAGCCTCGACCAGTGGTTGCATCATCCCCCATCTCATGCAGAAGATGAGCCACCAAGGACTTTGAGCTTCATTCAAAGGCTAAACATTGTCATTGATGTGGCTTGTGTGCTAGATTATCTGCATCATCAATGTGAGATTCCACTGGTCCATTGTGATATCAAGCCAAGCAATATCCTTCTCAACGATGATATCACCGCACATGTTGGTGATTTCGGATTAGCAAGATTCCTTCTTGAAACAAACCCAGCTAGTCAAACAAGTTCTACTGGAATAAAAGGAACTATAGGTTATGCTCCTCCAGGTAAAACTTATTTTACCCTCAAGTTGTTTTTGTTTTTTTTCTTTTTCAATTGGAAGAAGATTTGATTTATTTTCAATCAAAGTCAGCTGGTATTCTTGTTTATCACTTGCAGAGTATGGAATGGGAAGTGGCGTTTCAACATATGGGGATGCTTACAGTTATGGCATCCTTTTGTTGGAGTTGTTTACAGGGAAGAGGCCTACACATGACATGTTCAAAGATGGACTGAACCTCCATGAATTTGGTAGGGTTGCTTTGTCCGAAGAAGAACGATTGCCAGAAATCTTGGATCCCTTTCTGCTTCAGGAAACATTTGGTGGAAATATGAATAGGAACAAGAGAGTGAAGGAGTGCTTGATTTCGATATTTGAGATTGGTGTTGCTTGCTCCAAAGAATTTGCAGAGGGAAGGATGAGCATGAGGGATGTTACTGCAAAACTCCTGTCCATCAGAAGCAAACTTGAAAGACCTGTAAGAAGCTAAAGCATAAAATACACAACCTTAACCCCGAGCTCCAGGCATTGTTTCATTTTACTTGAACTATTCATTTTGTCTTATTTTTTTCTTTTTTTGTAAAATATACAATGATTTGTACATTTTAGTTGATTTCGGAAAGTGAAAACAAAAACAGAGGAGTGGAGTGAATGCTGTGAGGATACGTTGAAGAAATAGAGAACCCAAGAGGAAGAGCTATTGAGGATCACCTGCCTTTTCTTTGTTTTTTTCTCTCTATTTTATGCATTTAGTGGTGACTTAGTTGTTGTTACCAAACTTCATGGATTGGTATTTGTGTTTGCTTGTTTGTTTTTTTTTTTTTTTTTGGTAATCCAAATAAAAACATGGTGAGGATCCATTCTCGACATTTTCATGTGACTGAACTTGTCCAAAGAAAAAAGTTTCCGGAGTGAAGGATTTTCAACTATTTAAGTATTGTTTGTAGACACATCGCAAACTTCACAGATGGAATAAGTTTTATTTATGAACTCATAGGGAGCTTACAATTGCAATATTAGTAGCAAAAAGTATATCTAGCTACTAAAATTTACATCTAAAGGGAATGAAACAATGTCATCTCCAATGGTGATAGTGTGACCTCCTGATGGCAGAACAGTGTAGGCATTGTAATCTACAACACGCAAACTGTCGCAAAGGTTGAGCACAAACCTAACCTTTTTAGAACCACCAGCCGGAACAAAAACTCTTTGGAAACCAATGACTTGCTTGATGTGAGTTGCAAGATTCCCTTGTGGGGGCTTGGAGTAAGCAATCACAACATCGCTTCCATCCCTGGAACCTGTGTTTTGAACCTCAACTTCAAACTCAATCTTATGATCCTTGCAGTCCATGTCATCGATTCGGATTGAGGGGCATGTAGGATTGTGTGAATCATTTCCATACTTGATGCTGTAGCAGTGTTGAAACTTGTTTAGCTTTATTTG
>JAKUCV010000905.1:9052-40320 GCA_028386065.3 Turnera subulata | reverse complement strand
ACACAACAAAATCATATCTTTAGTTTTAATTAGCAAGTTACAGAATTCTTGGCAAAGGATATGTTTGATGAATGACTCGCCTGCCCTTAGGGTGTGTGCAACTGCATCCTCCTTTGTGTCTCCAAGCCAGTGATGTCCATCAACTAGAACTTCAATGGAATCACAATCGGAAACAATATATCTGCATAAAAAGTTTTTTAAAAAAAATGTTGAGGCAAATATAGATAAAGGTTAATATATTTATGCTGAGAACATAACATTCATGATTGAATTACCCATGAAGATCCCATCCTCCCCTGATGGTTTGGTTCAAGAGTTTTGGATCGGCACAAGGTGGTATGCCATCAACACTATTGTAGGAGAACATAATGCTGCTAACATCACCCTCTTTTACACACATTTCGAAAGGCCTGAGGAATGTCTCAACCATATCTTGCTCTGCTACCTTCATAGACAAATCAAGAAAAATAAATGAAAAGGAACAATATGTTAACACCTTAAGATGGTTTAATTTGTTAAAATACAATGGTAACTAATTAATTAAGAATAGTTACCCTGGCATCAAAGCTGTAGCATTCTACACCCTTCCAATTGTCAACATCATAAGCAGCATAGTGCTTGCAACAAGAAGATACTTTCAAAGGCCTTGAGTTCAAATCTGTAGAATTCTCAGTTCCCTCAATATCCTGCAACCCCCTAACATAGTTAGCAGCATACTTGCCAACCACAAACGGATCTTCCCCGGGAGTCTCAATAGCCCTTCCCCATCGAGGATCCCTCACTACATTGATGTTTGGACTCCAATATGTTAATCCAGCCCTTCCAAGGTTGTACATTGCTCTTGCTTCCGTCAAAACAGCCTGATCATGATCATATATAGCATTATTAACACATAGTAGGATTTAGAATATCAGAAAAATGAGGCAATGTAGTGCATTCAAGAAGCATGGTTGTGTACCTTGCCAATAGTTTTCCACAATGACTCATTAAATGCAGCTGCACTGGTTTAACAGTAGGGAAGCTGGTTGAACCCGGAACCAGATCATCAAAGAAAGTTCCTGGAACAACATTGGACACTCCATGGAGGGCCTCAGACCACCATTCTTATTTCGGCAATCCTAATCTCCGGACCCCGTAATTAGTATTCCCCAGCTGCAACACCTTCTCACTAAGTGTCATCAGCTTCACCAAGTCACTTGCCCTAACATCATAAGGCAGTGACTTGTCACAGAAGGGAAAGGTCTTCATGTCCAATATTCCCAAGTTAGAGTACCTCTCAGGATCACACACAAATGTGAAATTTGAACCATTAGGGGTGGCATCGTCATGACCTAATGTGGAGTAAGAATTGGCATCAGCTGAGTTGACTAAGAAAGCAATAGCCAAGTAATAAACAAAGAGGAGAGAATTGTTGATCTTGGTCATGGTTGGCTAGTTTTGTTTCATATATGCACTGTGATTTTACTGTACAGATAGTCTCACCTTATATAGGTAATTTGAGTTCAACGCACACTCTTTACAGTTAGAGGATTGTTAATTTTCGTCTCACGATCCTCTCAACAGTTTCAGGTTGTTAATTGTATCTTTTAACTTTACAGTTTGAGGATAATTGATTTTCTTCTCAGGATCCTCTCGACAGTTTTATGTTGTTAATATTATTTCTTAACTTATTTGGAAGCCAGTGAATCACAATTGAATTTGAAGCACAGAATGGATTTCATACAAGGGTGTCAAAGTTCTGAATTTGAGATGATCTATATAATAACTGAACAAGTAAGCAATAAAACCACAATGATCGAGGTGATGATAATAATGAAGACTTATTAGTATTATGAATTTTACTTCAGTGTGTAATAATCATTAGTACAAGGTTACTTCAGTCTGCTGCCTCCTAACTCTCTATAATAACCTCTGTTATATAATTGCTGGTTTCTGGACACCTTATAATTACCGTGGTGACGTTACCAAAAAAATAACTTGTAAACATATTCCAAACTTCATAGAGGGCGAGCACTCTAAATCTCTTTTGATTTACGAAGCACTCTAAACATTTTCACATGGAATCTTAATAATTTTGATTTACGAATAAGTTATTAGCTTTGTGGCTTACGGAGTTAAGGATTTTTAAATATCATCAAAAGAAATTATGGCTACCTAATTGGACATAACCTTTTATATACCTTGAGTTTTCAATTTGCCTAGCTAATTTGTGGGATAAAGAAACTCCACGGTGATCACTGCATTCTAAGCCCAAACTGCAGAGAAGTTTCGATGAGCATTATTGTTTGTTATATATTAATAATGTTGGAATTCAACACGCAAGCCCAATAATTAAGGTTCATATGACTTGTTTTGATGGAGATAGGTTTAGGAAAATAGTATTTTAAAAGGTTGAAATTCAACGCGTAAGTCCAATAATTAAGGTTTATATGAGTTGTTTTGATGGAGATGGGTTTAGGAAAATTGTATTTTTAAAGGTTAAAACTTTTGGATCACCTTGTGTGCATGTATATGTTTATTGGGTCGATCGGAAGAGAGTCGGCTGTTTCTTTCTTGTTTGTTTTTTTTTTTTTCTCACTGGCCTGGAGACTCTTCAATTTTATATTACCCTTACATTGCATTAGGATAGTGAACCAAGTAAAATTAATTACAAGTCAAAGCCAGTTGTCGCCATATGATTATTGGTGGAGAAAGATCGATCTAACAAAGTAAAATATAATTGGAGGGCAGTGGCATTTCAGTTGTGCTGCCAAAATACGTGGAGAGTAGTGGCTAGTGGATGGACTTCAATGAAAGGGAGAAGAATAGTATATATGTTTAATTCGCTCCTGCTTTTTAAAATATAAAAGGAGAGGAATGAAAATGAAGCGAATGAAGTATTCTTTTGTTTGGAATCGGAAAGAAGATGAGAGTAGTGAAAAATATTTAATATACAATTACAAGCGAATGAGAGTCTCTCAGTTTTTCACTAGCCCTTCATTTTAAAAACCATTGCATTACGATGGTGAACCGAGAAAACTTACAAGCCAAGCAAGTCGTTGTGATATGATTATTGGTGGTTTTGGTCATTTGTGATTTGTCCTGTGTCTTGGCGTGCATGCATTCCATAGTCCTATCTAGTTATTTATATGGACCAAGACCATGCAGTGACTTCTTTGTTCCTTCAATGTTGTTTTTTCCCCCTAGTTTGTTTTACTGGTATAATTAACTAGTCAAGAACAATTGCTTGCAAGAATTGCATAGTCTATTCTACTCACTTCTATATGTAGACCACACAATCTTCTCCTCCCCATCAACACATCAGATTTATATTCGCATTGCTGTCAAAAGATATGGGATTAACACACTACTTGTTTTCTTCCCTTTTTCTTCTTCTTGTTGTTTCTCTACCCTTTACTTTCTCAGCGTCATATGCCGGTATTACCATAGGAAATGAAACAGATAGGGTAAGCTTGCTCAAAATGAAGGCCCAAATAACAAGTGACCCTTTTGGTGTTTTGGGCTCCTGGAACGAAACCGTCCATTTTTGCCAGTGGCATGGTGTTACTTGTGGCCGGAGGCACCATAGAGTCACCAAATTGCACCTCAGCTCCTCAAAACTTGAAGGCTTCCTTTCTCCACATATTGGGAACTTGAGCTTCCTAAAGGAATTATGGCTCTTCAACAACAGCTTCAGTGGCCAAATCCCACCGCAAGTAAGCCACCTGCGAAGATTGCAAGTACTAACGCTATACAACAATTCTTTCAGTGGAAAAATCCCAGCCAACTTGTCAGCATGCTCAAACCTCATAGACATCCATCTTGTTAACAACAAGCTGGTTGATAAGATTCCAGAGGAGCTTGGCTCTATCCCAAACCTCCAATACCTTCGCATTGCCAGAAACAGACTGACTGGAAGCGTTCCTCCTCCTTTCAGAAATTTTTCATCTTTAGTGTCACTTTGGAAAGTTGGGCGGAAGCATACCTGAATCCCTAACCCAACTGACCAACCTACAAATCTTCGCCATGGAATATAATAATTTGTCAGGTATTATCCCTCCCCTGTTATACAATATCTCTTCTATCCAGGGATTGTCGGTGATTGGAAACAGATTGCATGGCACTCTTCCTAGAGATTTAGGCATCTCCCTTCCCAATCTTTATTTCTTCAACATTGTATCAAATCATTTTACTGGCAATCTTCCGGTGTCCTTATCCAATGCCTCTAATTTGGTAGAATTTGAAATTGCTGACAATGAATTTACTGGGACTGTTCCAAATCTGGAGAAACTTTATAAGTTGGAAAAGTTACTCATTTCCATAAATAGGCTGGGAGGAAGTCAAGACGACTTGAGCTTTATTTCCTCTTTATCAAATGCCTCCCGTTTACGCCCGTCTGGATATAAGTGTTAATAACTTTAAGACTATGTTGCCTGAATCTATAGCCAACCTCTCAACGACAATTCAAAGATTGTCTCTACACGACAACCAACTATTTGGAACCATCTCGGCTGGAATTCATAATCTCAAAAACTTGGAGGGAATATATTTGTACTACAACAAACTCACAGGAGCCATTCCCTCGGAAATTGGAATGCTGGAAAACCTTGTGTATTTAAAAAGTGACGGAAATGATTTCTCTGGTAACATTCCGGAATCCATAGGAAATCTAAGCTCATTAACTTATTTGAGTTTAGCAGGTAACAATTTTCAAGGCCGCATCCCTTCATCTATTGGCAAGTGCCAAAACTTGTTATGGCTAAATCTTTCTGAAAACAATCTCACTGGAACTATTCCTGTGGAGATATTTGGCATTACATCCTTGTCAATCTATCTAGACTTGTCGCGTAATGGTTTGAGGGGTTCTCTTCAAAAAGAAGTCGGAAATTTGAGAAATCTCGGCCAACTCTATCTATCGCAGAACATGTTATCTGGCGAAATTCCTATCGATCTTGGAAATTGCGAGGGCTTGGAGGGTTTTTGGCTGGGTGGGAATTTTCTGCAAGGGACCATTCCTTTAAGTTTCAATCTTCTCAGAGGGATCCAAAAATTAGATCTTTCTAGTAATAATTTGACAGGATGTATTCCGCTATTTCTTGAGGAATTGAGAGCATTGGAATACTTAAATCTCTCTCATAATGATTTTGTGGGTGAAGTACCAATCAAAGGAGTCTTCAGCAATTCAAATGCAGCTTTCTTGATGGGAAACAATATGCTGTGTGGAGGCATTCCTGAATTTCATTTGCCGAAATGCATAGACAAACAGTCACATAAGAAGAAATGATCCAACCTTGTTGTCCTGATAGCAGCAACAGTTGCTGGATTGCTGGGGGCAAGTTTAGTCTTGTATTGTCTGTATCTTGTTTCAGGGAAGAAAAAAAAAATGAACATGCTGAACATCCTCTAGGCAATTTTCAACTGTCTTATCAATGTTTGCTCAGAGCTACAGATGAATTTTCTAACACAAACTTGATAGGAATGGGTAGCTTTGGATCTGTGTACAAAGGAATTATTGGAGAAGCCGAGAGAACAACAATCACGGTCAAAGTGCTGAACCTTGTGCATCCTGCAGCTTCTAAAAGTTTCCTAGCTGAATGTGAGGCGTTGCGCAACATCAGACATCGAAATCTTGTGAAGATACTAACTGTCTGTTCAGGTATTGATTACCAAGGAAAAGACTTCAAGGCTATTGTTTACGAGTTCATGGCGAACGGAAGCCTAGACCAGTGGTTGCATCATCCCCCGTCTCATACAGAAGATGAGACACCAAAGACTTTGAGCTTCATTCAAAGGCTAAATATTGCCATTGATGTGGCTGGTGCTTTGGATTATCTACATAATCAATGCGAGGTACCATTAGTCCATTGTGATATCAAGCCAAGCAATATCCTTCTCAATGATGATATGACGGCACATGTTGGTGATTTCGGATTAGCAAGATTCCTACAAGAAACAATCCCTGCAAGTCAAACAAGTTCTACTGGGATAAAAGGAACTATCGGTTATGCACCTCCAGGTAAAACTTGCTTTACACACGATATGTTTTTGTTTTTAAAATTGGCAGAATATTTGATTTATTGTTGATTTTCATTTGCAGAGTACGGAATGGGGAGTGGAGTTTCAACATATGGGGATGTTTACAGTTGTGGCATCCTTTTGTTGGAGTTGTTTACAGGGAAGAGGCCTACAAATGACATGTTCAAAGATGGATTGAACCTCCATGAATTTGGTAAGGTTGCTTTGTCCGAAGAAGAAAGATTGCCTGAAATCTTGGACCCTATTCTGCTTCAGGAAACATTTGGTGGGAATATGAACAGGAACAAGATTATGAAGGACTGCTTGATTGGGATATTTGAGAATGGTGTTGCTTGCTCCATCGAATATGCGGAGGGAAGGATGAACATGAGGGATGTTACAGCAAAACTCATGTCCATCAGAAGCAAACTTGAAAGACCTGCTGCAAGAAGGGGTCAAGAAGCTAACTAGCAAAAACCTGCAGGTAATATATATTGCAGTTTACTTGAAAGTTGTACTGTTAATATTTTTTTCTTAGAAAAAAGATGCAATCATTTGAAATTTTCTTTTGGAACAGGGTCATTCCAGTGTCCAAGTTCGTCAGGTGAATTTGCCATGCAGGCTTCATTGCGTAGATTAATTGTATATGCGTTGTTATGGTTGTTTTCTTTTTCATTTTTTGTCTTATATATCCTTCATAAACTTGTTCCAGATGTATCTTCTTTTATCCAGTTTATTAAAACTTGTAATAAAATTAATTCTCAAAAAAAAATTTAATAAAATTACGTCCACGAATTTGTGAATCAGTTAAGAAACTGAATCATTCATCTAAATGAGTATATTGAATTGTCATTTTTATGATTTTTGGTTAAAACTCTCCTCAACCTTTAATGTGACTAGATTTCCTCCTGGATGAATTGTCCATTTTAGGGTGGCTTCAAGTTATTCACAGTTTCCAACAAGTCTCACCACTGTTCTATCTAACCTCAAACCTATCCGAAGGTTCTCTAGACATGTCTAAAACTCTGTAATGTTGCTACAGTGGATGTTGTGTTCAGATTGTGAAAAAAATTATCCAAAATTAATAACGATATGGACATAACAGAAAATTTATCCAAAATTATTATCTTGTTGGGATGTAAGTATGTGATTGTAATTGTCTTGGTCATTTCGTTCTTCCTTATCTACATCAACTTCACTAATTATAGTTCACGGCTTAAGTCTGGAAAAGAGAAGACTCTGACTGAATGGTCTTGGTCTATCCTTGTATGTTTCCATCAACTCAACTTGTTTCGAAACAGTCTCAATCGGAAACTAATGTCTTTTGGAGTCTGTTTCCAGAAAATCAAAAAATAAAAAGAAGACAAAACACAAAACACACAACCCTATTAGTGCGGATTTAGATGTTTTTTTTTTGGGACAGAGTTGATTTCAGTCATTGCATTCATTTGAGAAAATAAAACAAAAACAGAGGAGGAGAGTGATCGTTGTGAGCATATCATGAAGAAATAGAGAATCGAAGAAGAAGAGCTATTATGAGGATCATTTGCCTTCTCTTTTTTTTTTTTTAACTCTCTCTGTTTTATCCATTTAATGGTGACTTAGTTGTTGTGGATAATGAAATTGATTCAGTGACAAATAATGGAGACTTGCACATTTCTGAATCCTGCAAAATTTGATTTGATAGATTGACTAATTCCGAAACAAACAAGATGGCCAAGAACGAGGGAAATTTTGCCCGAAGGCACTAGAGGAACTTAATTAGTGCTCCGCTATCATGACAAAAAAGAAATTACTGTGAGTGCATTTTCTGTGCGACTAACTTGAGTTTTTTTTTTTTATATTCTTTTTGCGTTCTAAAGTAGGATTTAGTTGAAATGGAAATCGAGAGAACATATCATGCGTTCATCAGTCATCAGCACCAATGATTCTTATTGACTTTGATTTACTAATTTAATTTTGATTCTTATTAACTTTTATCTCTTTTTAAGAAATTTAAATATCATCAGAAGAAATTTTGGTCGCCTAATCACGTAAAAACTCTTTTCTATAACTCGAATTTCCAATTTGTATACAATTCAATGGAGTATCTTTATCTTGTTTATATACCCCGAGTTTTTCTTTTTAATGCATTCGTATATCTCAGGTCTGGTCCGAGTGTTAATGCGTGACAATATGATTTTCATTTTCACAACCATTGCATCATCGATAGTGGACCGACGAAAATTACAAATCAAGCAAGTCGTCGTGACATATATGAGTAGTTATAGGAGTGGTGGAATTGATTGTCATTGATATGATTACATCACTCTGAAATTTTTTTGTCAATAATGGTATTTGCTACTAGCTAGAAATTTGACATAAAAATTACCTTTTATTTTATGTACTATGTAGAATTATACAACAAGGTTTATATACTTTTTAAGAGAGCACTTTTTAAGAGAGGATTTATAAAGACACATCATCCCTGACATTTTTTCAGAGTGATGTATCTAGCTAGTAGCAAATACTATTATTGATGAAATATTTCCTCGCATTATTGATAAAAATATTTCTTCGGATCTTCTCTTCATTTTCTCAGGGTTTATTTATTTCCAATTTGGTTAGTCTTTTATTTATTTTGTATCTTAATGTATATCGTTTAGGAAGTAAATATACACACCTATTCAACATACCTAAATGGTACACAAATGATATGATTATTTTAGTTGTTTGCTTTCTTAGACTCTAATGATGTGATGCAGTGCAGGCATCTATCTTCCTGACCAGTGCAGTGACTTCTTTGTTTCTTCCTTTTTAATCAAAGAACAAAGGTATGCATATGCGTTACATATCCACTCTCAGTTATTTATAAATATAGACCAAGCACGCAGTTCTGTCACTCATCAACCCATCTCATATTCTCATTGCTGTCAAAGATATGGGATTCACACACTACACATTTTCTTCCATTTTCCTTCTTGCTGTTTTTGTTTGCCTTCCCTTAAGTATTTTCTCGACAGCACCGTATGCCACCACTATTATAGGCAACGAAACAGACAGACTGAGCTTACTTGAATTCAAAACCCAAATAAGAAGTGACCCTCTTGGTGTTTTGGGCGCCTGGAACCAAACCGTTCATTTTTGCCAGTGGCATGGTGTTACTTGTGGTCGTAGGCACCAAAGAGTCACAGAGTTGCACCTCAACTCCTCAAGACTTGTAGGCTTCCTGTCTCCCCATATTGGTAACTTGAGCTTCCTAAGGTCATTGTGGCTCCACGACAACAGCTTTAGTGGCCAAATCCCACCTCAAGTTAGCCATTTGCCAAGATTACGAGGACTATCGCTATACAACAATTCTTTCACCGGAAAAATCCCAGCCAACTTGTCAGAATGCTCTAACCTTATAGCAATCTATCTAGATAACAACAGGCTGGTTGGAAAGATTCCAGAGGAGCTTGGTTCTATCCCAAACCTTCAATACCTTTACATTCACAGTAACAGACTAACCGGAAGCATCCCTCCCTCTTTGGGAAATCTTTCTTCTTTGGTGGATCTTTGGACATCTTTCAATAACTTGGGCGGAAGCATACCTGAATCCCTAACCCAACTCATGAACCTACAGTTCTTTGCCCTGGAAGAGAACAATTTGTCAGGTATTATCCCTCCCCTGTTATACAATATCTCTTCTATCCAGGACATTTGGCTGGAAGGAAACAGATTGCATGGCACTCTTCCTAGAGATTTAGGCATCTCTCTTCCCAATCTTGAAGTCTTCAACATTGCATTGAATCATTTTACTGGCAATCTTCCGCTGTCCTTATCCAATGCCTCGAATTTAGTATCCTTTGAATTTGCTGGAAATGAATTTACTGGGCAAGTTCCAAATCTGGAGAAACTTCATAGGTTGGAAAACTTAATCATATGGGATAATAGGTTGGGAGGTAGTGTAGACGACTTGAGCTTTGTTTCCTTTTTATCAAATGCCACCCATTTAACCGATCTGGACTTAAGTAGTAACAACTTTGAAGGCATGTTGCCTGACTCTATAGCCAACCTCTCAACTACAATTGAACTATTGGCTCTAGACGACAACCGAATATCTGGAACCATCCCAGCTGGAATTCATATTCTCAAGAACTTGGAGAGATTACATTTGAACGACAATAAACTCGCAGGAGCCATTCCCACTGAAATCGGAATGCTAAAAAACCTTGTGGTTTTTAAAATTAATGGAAATGATTTCTCTGGTAACATTCCAGAATCCATAGGAAATCTAAGCTCATTAATTTATTTGAGTTTAGCGGGTAATAACTTTCATGGTCACATCCCTTCCACTACTGGCAACTGCCAAAACCTGTTAGCGCTAAATCTTTCTGATAACAATCTCACTGGTACCATTCCTGTGGAAGTATTTGGTATTACATCCTTGTCAGTCTTTCTAGACTTGTCGCGTAACGGTCTGAGGGGATTCCTTCCCAAGGAAGTTGGAAATTTGAGAAATCTCGGCCAGCTCTATCTATCCCACAACATGTTATCTGGCGAAATTCCTACCGATCTTGGAAATTGCGAGAGCTTGGAGGGTCTTCGGTTGGATGAGAATTTTCTGCAAGGTACCATTCCTCTAAGTTTCAGGTTGCTCAGAGGGATTCAACAATTAGATGTTTCTGATAACAATTTGACTGGAAGCATTCCGCTATTTCTTGAGGAATTGAAAGTATTGGAGTACTTAAATCTCTCTCATAACCATTTTGTGGGTGAAGTACCAACCAAAGGACTCTTCAGCAATACAAGTAGAGCTTTCTTGATGGGAAACAATATGCTGTGCGGAGGCATTCCTGAATTTCATTTGCCAAAATGCGTAGTGAAACAGTCACATAAGAAGAAGAGATCCAACCTTGTTGTCGTGATAGCAGCAGCAGTTTCTGGATTGCTTGGGGCATGCTTGGTCTTGTATTGTCTGATTCTTGTTTCAGGGAAGAAAAAGAAGGATGAACATGTTGAACATTCTCTAGGCAATTTGCAACTGTCTTATCAAAGTTTGCTCAGAGCTACGGATGGATTTTCTACTACAAACTTGATAGGAAGTGGTAGCTTTGGATCTGTGTACAGAGGAATCATTGGAGATGCTGAGAGAACAACAATCGCAGTCAAGGTGTTGAACCTTGTGCACCCTTCAGCATCTAAAAGTTTCCTAGTTGAATGTGAGGCCCTGCGCAATGTCAGACATCGAAATCTTGTGAAGACGCTAACGGTCTGTTCAGGTATTGATTATCAAGGAAAAGACTTCAAGGCCATTGTCTACGAGTTCATGGCAAATGGAAGTCTTGACCAGTGGTTGCATCATCCCCCTTCTGGTGCAGAAGATGAAGCACCAAGGACTTTGACCTTCATTCAAAGGCTAAATATTGCCATTGATGTGGCTTGTGTGCTGGATTATTTGCATCACCAATGCGAGGTACCCTTAGTCCATTGTGATATCAAGCCAAGCAATATCCTTCTCAATGATGATATGACGGCACATGTTGGTGATTTCGGATTAGCAAGATTCCTACATGAAACAAACCCCGCATGCCAAACAAGTTCAATTGGAATAAAAGGAACTATAGGTTATGCTCCTCCAGGTAAAACTTATTTTTTTTTCAGTTGGCTGAGTATTTGATTTATTTCCAATCAGAAACAGCTAGTGTTCTTGTTTATCACATGCAGAGTATGGAATGGGAAGTGGAGTTTCAACATATGGGGATGTTTACAGTTATGGCATCCTTTTGTTGGAGTTGTTTACAGGGAAGAGGCCTACACATGACATGTTCAAAAATGGATTGAACCTCCACGAATTTGGTAAGATTGCTTTGTCTGAAGATGAACGATTGCCCGAATTCTTGGATCCTATTCTGCTTCAGGAAACATTTGGTGGGAATATGGAGATGAGAGTGAAGGATTGCTTGATTGGGATATTTGAGATTGGTGTTGCTTGCTCCGTAGGATTTGCAGAGGGAAGGATGAACATGAGAGATATTACTACAAAACTCCTGTCCATCAAAGCAAAACTGCGATTGAAATATTAAAAACACAAAACACACCAGGTATTCTTATTTTATTTGATATATTAATTTTCTCTTATTTTGTTGTTTTTTGAAAAATATACAATGATTTGTTTTTTTTTCTTTTCAGAACAGAGTTGATTTCAGTCATTGCAATCATTTCAGAAAGTGAAACCAGAACAGAGGAGTAGAGTGGTTGCTGTGAGGATATCCCGAAGAAATAGAGAATAGAAGAAGCAGAGCTATTGAGGATCACTCGTCTTTTCATTGTTTTTTTTTTCTCCTCTCTGTTTTATCCATTTAGTGGTGACCTAGTTGTTGTTACCAAGCTTCAAGGATTGGTTTGTGTGTTTGCTTTTAAGTTTATACTGTCCAGAAAAAAGTTATCGTAGTGAAAAAATTTTATTTATGAACTCATAATGAGAAGTAGAGAGCTTACAAATTGCAATGTTAGTAGCAAAAAATATGTCCAGCCATTTTTATTTTCTTCCTTTTATGCTAGTCGATTGCTTTATTCCTGGGGAAAGAAAGAATTACATTTTTTGAAGGCCAAAGAAGTAATGGCCATGCAACAGAAGCGAGTATAAATCAGGAAATCAACTTGAGAATAAGCATTAGCTCAAGTGTATATTGAATATCTGAAGACAAGGCCTCTGAAAACTGAGGATAATGTCACTGAAGACAAGGCCTCTAAAAATTTAGAACAAAACCTCTGGAAAACCTGACTTTTGAAATTAATTTAGCATTGGCCTGGAAAACCTCCATGTCAGCTGCTGCTACTCTGACCAAGACCCCCAGAAAAGACAATTGGAATAGTACGACTCCAGTATATGCATTTAACCACTTATAATGTTATAAGCTCTTCCAGAAAAAAGATAACATCATATATTTCTCCCAATCCTCCCTATATTCTTTACAACAAAAACGGAAAAGAAAAGAAAAAAAGACACCTTGAAAGTTGCTGTCGCTGTTTTTTTTTTTTTTAATCGCACATTGGACATCATTTTATTAATGATTGGAAATAGTACAATCCCCACGTAGTAAGTTCCAAACACGTATTGGAGGGAGCTTGTCCAGAAAGTATAAGACTTACATGTGAGAGCTATATTTGCTAAGGCATCAGCCACCCGATTACAGGTCCTAGAGACATGAGTAAAAAGGCAAGATTGAAAGCGCCTTGCCAATAGAATGATGTCCTTCACAATAGCTCCCTCTCGGCCTTGGATTGTAACGTGAGATGATGTGCACTGGAATAGAAGGAGGGAGTCAGTTTCCATAAGCACAAAAGGATAACCGAAATCCAGAGGTTTTAACATCGCATCACGCATAGCTAAAGCCTCAAGGATCATGGGGTTTGTGATGCTTTCAGCCTTCACCGCTAGAGCACCCAAAAAACTGCCGGTATGGTTTCGAAACACTGCCCCCAAAACCTCCGTATCCATCCTTTCCACAAACTGCGGCATCAGAGTTTATTTTGACGTATCCCATCGGTGGAGGTTTCCATTTCTGGGACAGGGAAGAGCGTAGTGGTTGGATATCATGGCCAGAGTCACTTACTTTCGGTCTTTGGTGGTCAAGGAACTCGTCACATAACCGTCTAGCATTATCCACCACAATAATAGGCTGAGTTTTCTCTCCCTGGAAAATCTCCTTGTTTCGGATTTTCCAAATATGGCACATAAGGGTGAGAGTCATGCTGGATGTATCTTCTCCCTCTCCCCGTAGAACTCGACCCAGACAGTCCTGCACTGATTCATCATCATTAATTAGCCTCGTCTCTTTCCATTTGGTGCAGTTCCAGATGGCCTCAGAGCTTGGGCATTCAAAAATAGCGTGTTTGAGTGATTCAGGGCCCCCCTTGCAGCGCTCACAGATATCCTCCGCAATGATGTGTCGCCGCATCAAAACATGCTTAACTGGTAGTACATCATGCAGTAACCGCCACCCAAAGTTCGTTATACTGTTGTGAACTCCAGCCTTCCAAAGTCTTTTCCAAACGTCGGTAGTGCAGTTCCCCACAGAGGTTCCAGCAGCGTTGCGTGAATCATAGGTTCGTTGAGCATGGTATGCGCTGCGAGTTGTGAAGGTTCCTTGCTTTGAGAAAATCCAGGTTCAATAGTCTGGCACATCGCCCACCGGCAGCGGTATAGACATAATTTCCTCCACATCCACCGAGAGGAAAGTGCTTCTTAGTTTAGTGTCATCCCATCTTCTCGGGTTATCCAACATTAAGCTAGCAACAGTTTCATGGGCAACAGGTCGTAAGGTGCACAGGGGACGAAAGGACCATGGTCTTGCGAGCCAGGGATCACCCATGATGGAGGTGGAAGAGCCATCCCCTATGACACGCACCAGGCCCTTCTTCAGTGTCTCGCGCCCCAACAGGAGACTCCTCCATGTGTAGGAAGGTCTACTACCCAGCTCTGCCTGCATGAAGTTGGATTTCTTGAAATACTTGGCCTGTAAAACTCTTGAGCATAGTGAATTGGGTTGCTGCAATATCCGCCACCCCTGCTTCGCCAGTAGGGACAAGTTAAAAGTTTCGAGGTCCCAAAAGCCAAGGCCTCCATCAGATTTTGGCTTGCATAGGGTGTCCCAACTAAGCCAATTGAGCCTTTTTTCGTTGGTGGTACTCCCCCACCAAAATCTAGACATGAGTGAGGTTAATTCCTTGCACAACGTGATCGGCAGCCGGAATACGGACATGGCATAGGAGGGTATTGATTGAGCCACGGCTTTAATCATTACTTCCTTTCCAGCCCTTGAAAGAAGGCAACCTTTCCACCCCTTTATCCGGTTCCAAACTTTCTCTCTAATCTCTTGGAAAACTTCCCGCTTAGCCTTCCCGATCACAGGTGGGAGACCAAGATATTTAACATGGAATCCCTCTTCACGGATGCCCAGAATGTGTTTGATTCCTTCACGAAGCTCTGGTGCGCAATTGGGGCTGAATTGTATTGCCGATTTGGCAAAGTTTACCACCTGCCCAGATATAGATTGGTAAACGTCAAGTATGCGCTTGATGGTTCTAGCACAAGTGAGAGTTTTTTTTTGAGAAAATGAGCGAGTCATCGGCAAACAAAAGGTGTGAAACAGTTGGTGCCCCATGGCAAACCCGAAAGGAGCTCCATTCGCCCTTTGCTTCCGCCTCATCCAGAAGTGCAGCAAGTCCTTCGCTACACAATAGGAAAAGGTACGGGGACATAGGATCTCCCTGCCTCAAACCCCTGGTAGGGGAGATTGGCTCAGTGAAGGCGTCGTTTATCCGTACACGATAAGATGTACACTGGATAAATTGCATAACCAACTCAACGAAAGCTTGAGGGAAGCCCATTCTTAACATGACCTGTTTTAAAAAGTCCCATTCCACTCTATCGAAAGCTTTTGACATGTCCAGCTTTAGTGTAAAAACACCCTCCTTGGCCTTTTTCTTCCTTTTTAAGCAGTGAAGCATCTCGAAAGCAATGAGGATATTATCTGATATTAATCTACCAGGGACAAAAGCGCTTTGGGCCTTTGAAATAATGCCCGGCATAAGTGCTTTTATCCTGTTGGCGATGCATTTAGAGCCAATCTTGTATAGCACATTTGACAAGCTGATAGGTCTGAAATCCGTCATGGATTTGGGGCTCCTGCATTTGGGGATAAGGGTGATATTGGTAGCCCCCAACGATGCAGGGATAGTGCCAGAGTTGAGGACATGTAGTATGCCGGCAGTGATATCCCTGTGTATGAGGTGCCAGAAGTGTTGGTAGAATCTTGGAGGCATTCCATCGGGCCCCGGTGCCTTCCCAGGGTGCATGTGGAAGAGTGCATCTTTAACCTCCTGTGGAGAGAAAGGCAGGAGGAGGTTTGCCGAGGATTCAGCTTGTAGCCTGACTGTCAAGCATGATAGGTCGGAAGGAAAGGGGCCGGTCTGTGAGGTGAAAATATTAGAGAAGTAGGAATGGGCAAGGGATGCGATACCGCATTGGTCAGTTATAGAGTTGCCATGCTGATCCTCGAGGTAAGATATCTCATTCTTCTTCCTCCTTTGATTTGCTTTTCGGTGGAAGAAAGATGTGTTTGAGTCACCACACTCCAACCAAAGTGCACGGGACCTTTGCCTCCAGATAAGTTCCTCCCGTTCCAATAGGTCATCGAGGGAGGTAATCAAAGCACGTTTTTGTTGCAAGACAGTAGAGGAGGGCCATCGAGTATCCAGGGCATCCAGTTCCTGCCGCTTTCTTGAAATCTCCCGCGGGATGTTGCCATGGAAAATAGAGTTCCATGTGGTTAGTCTACAATGTGTGGTGGAAAGTTTCTCCCCCACCTTAGTGATCAAGTTTGGTTGCATGCTGTTTTCCCAAACCTCGCGAATAATAGTCTCGCATGCAGAGTCCCTGCACCAGTGTTCCTCAAAGCTCGTTGGGTCATCTTAATCCCCCTCATAGGGTGAGGAGGGAAGAGGGTCAAAAGGATGGGCCTATGGTCAGAACCGTACGGCCTCAGATGTAGTAACTGACTGGAAGGAAAAAGAGCGGACCAGCCCATCGTGCACAGTGCTCTATCAAGCCTGAGCTCCACATATTTTCTGCCCTCCCTCCCTTTATTCCAAGTGAAAGGGTATCTAGAAAATCCCATGTCCTCCACCTGACAGAAATCTGCGACCGTGCGGAAAGCTCGCATTAGCCTTTCCGGTTTGGGTAGTCTGCCTCTTTTCTCATGGGAACGCATGATTTCATTAAAATCACCTAACAGTACCCATGGTAAGTTTGAATGTGCTTTGAGAAGTTTGGGAAAAGTAGCAACGAAATTAGAAAATAATGACCCCGCAGAGTTATATAATTATGCTTATCAAACCAGAAATAGGGAGGCTTTCTTTCAAGCACGAAAGACGAGAAAAAAAAAACCGATCATGTTTTAAGGCATGTTGCCTGAATCTATAGCCGACCTCTCAATTACATTTCTAGGGTTGCCTTTACCCGACAACCAAATATCTGGAACCATTCCGGCTGGAATTTATAATCTAAAAAACTTGGAGATATTATATTTGTTAAACAACAAACTCAGCGGAACCATTCCCTCCGAAATTGGAACGCTGCAAAAGATTTTGGATTTTCAAATTCAAGAAAACAATTTCTCCGGTAACATTCCCGAATCCATAGGAAATTTAAGCTTATTAATTAATTTGAATTTTGCGGGTAATAACTTTCAAGGTCACATCCCTTCCACTATGGGCAATTGCAAAAATTTGTTACTTCTTGATCTTTCGGGAAACAATTGTTAATTTTTTAAAGAAGAAAGATTAATAGGATCACTTCCAACACTTCCAACACTCCCCCTTGATCCTATTGTTTATGCTTCCACTCAGCTCAAATCGTCAGCATCAAAAACATCTTCAACAAATCCTCCAAATTGATTCAGAAAATGCCACATTTATAAATTGCTACGTGGTAATAGTAATAATTTTTTTGGAAAAGATGCGACGTGTCATCTCTAGATTTCATCTCCTTTTATTTTTAAGACATCTAAAAGAACTTTTTATCTAATTTATATATAGATTGCATTGCGATTGTGAGCGGACAAAAATTGCAAATCAAGCAAAAATGTCAATGATATGATTATTTCAGTTCTGCTCCCTAAATACTTCATGGATAGTGGCCAGTGGGTGGACTTCAATGTCAATGAGACCCAACAAAATTTTATATTTGAGCACTTTGCTTGGAAGTCTAAAAATAAATCAAGATCCACTATGTTAGAATATAAGTGTGAGTGGTGTACATCCCACATAAAAAAGGAAGAGGTCAAGTGAGTAACATATAAATAAAGTGGACCAATGTACTATGTCTGCTTATTTAAGTTTTTATATGGTTTGAAATAGTTTGCTATTGTATGTGGATGATATGCTCACTGGCCACTGCTGCTAAGAGCATGTGTGGAAGAAATGTCAAAACTGCAGTGCTCTGTGACACTCAAATACATATGATGACCAAGACAGTTTTAGCTAGTAAGTTTAGGCATTCCCTATACTTGATTGTCGTCAGCAGTACGCAGTAATGCCCTTAAGAGGGCAGTGACAAGACAGAGGGTTGTTCTTCAGGTACTTGATTGGCGTCAACAGTACGCAGTAATGCCCTTAAGTCGGCTGTGATAAGACAGAGGGTTGTTCTTCAGGTACTTGATTGGCGTCAACAGTACGCAGTAATGTCCTTAAGAGGGCTGTGACAAGACAGAGAGTTGTTCTTCAGGCAGATGAAGAGAATTCAAGCCAAGGGGAAGATTTGTTTGTTTTTCCGGTTCCTTGAATTCTAGTGGACCTACCTTGAGGTTTTGGGTTACTATGTGGTGTCCTGGTCATGCGTATGGAGCTCACTTGGCCTCGCTTGTTGTCTCTCCGGTTTTCGAGCGACTCCCAATTATAACACATAGTAGCGGAGCCGATGGTTCGGCTAGGACGGAATGGTTTGCGACATGGTGATGCTCCCGTGGCTGCTGCCCCCATGTGGAAAGAAGAGCGGTTGGGCTCTTGGTCCAAGCACCAATGGAGTTGTAAGGAGTAGCTCCAGATAAGAGTGGGTATCAGTAGGGGCATGCTTCTGAGTGGCATCCCCTGCTCGGCCTAAGTGAAGGAGCATCGGCAAACGCGTGCTCCTAGAACGGGCTTGGTGGAAGAGTGGGCTCTTGGTGATGTTGTGAAGTATTTCCGAAATATTTCCGTTAAAAGGGGAGTAGGCCCGTGGTCCGATATGGAAGAGTCTCACACTTGAGGGAGAGATTGTTGGAATACAAGTGTGAGTGGTGCACATCCGACATTGAAAAGGAAGAGGCCATGTGAGTAACATATAAGTGAAGTGTGGACCCATGTACCTAATACCTTGAGGTTTTGGATTACAGAGTGGTGTCATGGTCACACCTATGGAACTCACTTGGCGTAGCGTATTGTCCCCCCAGTTTTTGGACGACTCCTGGTTATAACACACACTAGAAGCATGTTTTATTTACATAAACAGATCAAACCTAAAGATCCCAAAATACAAAGTTATGGATTAGGTGAACAAAATTTGTTAAAAAAATACTAACAAAAGAATTATCCTTAAGCTATTATAAAGAATTATACAACAAGATTTATGTGTATAGGAATAGGATTTATAAAAGCACATCACATTTGTGAGCATGTGGATCAGTGTGCATAACAGGCACAATCAAACATGGCCACAATTATGTGGATTAGAGGCACAATCAAACACACCAAGAGATGATGCATAACACGAGGGGAACCAAATTAGAGCTGATAAGGTGACTGTCAAGAGTAGAATGAGGAATATGATTGAGAACGAGAATATAAACTATACTTGTACAGCTTCAACCCAAAAAGGCATGGGTAAAGAAGAGTGGGAAAGAATGGAACGATGCCGTTAAAATTTTGTAATATATTACTGCAGAACTTTCAAGCCATTCCGTTGGAACCGTCGTATTACAATGTTGGTCCCTAATGGTTGCTTTTGGTTGTGAATGCAAGTAGTATAGTACTAGTGAGTGGAGTGGACTTAACACAATTCAGTTCGGCTTCCTAAATACGTCGTGGGTACTACCTAGGTACTACCTAGGTTTCTTTATTGGCAAAGCACAGCAAGAGTGACTTTTGAGTCCGTGCTCTATACGCTCGGTGACTTATTTGTCTCTTTTCGTATGATTTAATCAACAACAAATGCCTGCATGCGCGCAGTTCTCCTCCTCATCAACCCCTCTCATATTCTCATTGCTATCAAAGATATGGGATTCACACACTACCACTTGTTTTCCTCCATTTTCCTTCTTGCAGTTGTTGCTTGCCTAACCTTTTCTTTCTCATCAGCGTCATATGCCACCACTAGTACCATTATAGGCAATGTAACAGATAGACTGAGCTTACTTGAATTCAAAACCCAAATAACAAGTGACCCTTTTGGTGTTTTGGGCTCCTGGAACGAAACCGTCCACTTTTGCCAGTGGCATGGTGTTACCTGTTGTCGTAGGCACCAAAGAGTCACCAAGTTGCACCTCCACTCCTCAAAACTTCAAGGCTTCCTGCCTCCCCATATTGGGAACTTGAGCTTCCTAAAGGACTTATGGCTCCAAGACAACAGCTTTAGTGGCCAAATCCCACCTCAAGTTACCCATTTGCGAAGATTGCAAGCACTATCGCTATACAACAATTCTTTCACCGGAAATATCCCAGCCAATTTGTCAGCTTGCTCTCGCCTCAAAACAATCTATCTTTCTAACAATAAGCTGGTAGATAAGATTCCAGAGGAGCTTGGTTCTATCCCAAATCTCCAAACCCTTTACATTGCCCGAAACAGACTAACCGGAAGCATCCCTCCTTCTATAGGAAATCTTTCTTCTTTGGTGCACCTTTGGACATCCCAGAATAACTTGGGCGGAAGCATACCTGAATCCCTAACCCAACTGACAAACCTAGAGGTCATTGCCATGGAATCTATTGATTTGTCAGGTATTGTCCCTCCCCTGTTATACAATATCTCTTCTATTCAGAAATTTTGGCTGCATGGAAACAGACTTCATGGCACTCTTCCTAGAGATTTAGGCGTCTCTCTTCCAAATCTTAAAGTCTTCAGCATTAACAGTAATTATTTTACTGGCAATCTCCCGGTGTCCTTATCCAATGCCTCTAATTTGGTATTTGTTTATTGGGGTGATAATGAATTTACTGGGAAAGTTCCAAATTTGGAGAGAGCTCATAGGTTGGAAGCGTTCGTCGTTTCCATTAATAAGTTGGGAGGTAGTGGAGAAGAGTTGAGCAGCTTTGTTTCGTCTTTATCAAATGCCACCCGCTTACGCATTCTGGACATAGGCACCAAAGAGTCACTGCATTGCACCTCAACTCCTCAAGACTAGAAGGCTTCCTGTCTCCTCATATTGGTAACTTGAGCTTCCTAAGGTCATTGTGGCTCCACGACAACAGCTTTAGTGGCCAAATCCCACCTCAAGTTAGCCATTTGCGAAGATTACGAGGACTATCGCTATACAACAATTCTTTCACCGGAAATATCCCAGCCAACTTGTCAGCTTGCTCCAACCTCAAGGAAATCTATCTTGATAACAACAAGCTGGTTGATAAGATTCCAGAGGAGCTTGGTTCTATCCCAAACCTCCAACACCTTCACATTGCCAGAAACAGACTAACCGGAAGCATCCCTCCTTCTTTAGGAAATCTTTCCTCTTTGGTGGAACTTTGGACATCCCTCAATAACTTGGGCGGAAGCATACCTGAATCCCTAAACCAACTGACAAACCTACAGTACCTTGCCCTGGAATTTAATAATTTGTCAGGTATTATCCCTCCCCTGTTATTCAATATCTCTTCTATCAAGGATTTGTCGGTGATTGGAAACAGATTGCATGGCACTCTTCCTAGAGATTTAGGCACCTCTCTTCCCAGTTTTTCCTTCTTTAGTGTTGCATTGAATCATTTTACTGGCGATTTTCCGGTGTCGTTATCCAATGCCTCGAATTTGGTATATTTTTGTTGTATTGGGAATGAATTTACCGGGGAAGTGCCAAATCTGGGGAATCTGCAGAGGTTGGAAGAGTTACGCATTTACAACAATAGGTTGGGAGGTAGTGGACAAGAGTTGAGCTTTGTTTCGTCTTTATCAAATGCCACCCGCTTACGCGTTCTGGACATAGGTCTAAACAACTTTGAAGGCATGTTGCCTGAATCTATAGCCAACCTCTCAACTACAATTGAATGGTTGACACTAGACGACAACCAAATATCTGGAACTATCCCGACTGGAATTCATAATCTCCAAAATTTGGAGGTATTATATTTAAACAACAACAAACTCGCCGGAGCCATTCCCTCTAAAATTGGAATGCTGAAAAAGGTCGTGTATTTTCAAATTCATGGAAACGATTTCTCTGGTAACATTCCAAAATCCATAGGAAATCTAAGCTTATTACTGTATCTGACTTTAGGGGGTAATAACTTTCAAGGTCACATCCCTTCAACTATTGGCAATTGTCAAAACTTGTTAGGGCTGGATCTTTCAGATAACATTCTCATTGGTACTGTTCCTGTGGAGATATTTGGTCTCACATCCTTGTCGCTCTTTCTAGACTTGTCGCGTAACGGTCTAAGGGGTTCCCTTCTCAAGGAAGTTGGAAATTTGAGAAATCTCGGCCAGCTCTATCTGTCCCACAACATGTTATCTGGGGAAATTCCTAGTGATATTGGAAACTGTGAGAGCTTGGAGAGTCTTTTGTTGGATGGGAATTTTCTACAAGGGACCATTCCTTTAAGTTTTAATCTTCTCAGAGCGATCCAACAATTAGATCTTTCTAGTAATAATTTGACAGGAAGCATTCCGCTATTTCTTGAGGAATTGAGAGCATTGGAATACTTAAATCTCTCTCATAATGATTTTGTTGGTGAAGCTCCAACCAAAGGAGTCTTCAGCAATTCAAGTGCAGCTTTCTTGATGGGAAACAACGAGCTGTGTGGAGGGATTTCAAAATTTCATTTGCCAAAATGCGTAGTGAAGAGATACAGCCTTGTTGTTGTGATAGTGGCAACAGTTTCTGGATTGTTAGGGGCAAGTTTAGTCTTGTATTTTTTGTATCTTGCTTGGGGGAAGAAAAAAAAGGATGAACATGTTGAAAATCCTCTATGCAATTTGCAACTGTGTTATCAAAATTTGCTCAGAGCTACAGATGGATTTTCTGCTGCAAACTTGATAGGAATGGGTAGCTTTGGAGCTGTGTACAGAGGAATTATTGGAGAAGCAGAGAGAACGACAATTGCAGTCAAGGTGCTGAACCTTGTGCACCCTTCAGCTTCTAAATGTTTCCTAGCTGAATGTGAGGCCTTGCGCAACATCAGACATCGAAATCTTGTGAAGATACTAACTGTCTGTTCAGGTACTGATTTTCTAGGAAAAGACTTCAAGGCTATTGTTTACGAGTTCATGGCTAACGGGAGCTTAGACGAGTGGTTGCATCATTCTTCTTCTCATGCAGAGATACCAAAGAACTTGAGCTTCGTTGAAAGGCTAAATATTGCCACTGATGTGGCCTGTGCGCTGGATTATCTGCATCATCAGTGTGAGATACCACTGGTTCATTGTGATATCAAGCCAGACAATATCCTTCTCAATGATGATATGACGGCACATGTTGGTGATTTTGGATTAGCAAGATTCCTACAAGAAACAAACCCTGCAAGTCAAACAAGTTCTACTGGAATAAAAGGAACTTTAGGTTATGCTCCTCCAGGTAAAACTTGTTTTCTTTTTCATTTGGCAGAGTATTTGATTTATTTTCAATCAAAATCAGCTAGTATTCTTGTTTATCACATGCAGAGTACGGAATGGGAAGTGGAGTCTCAACATATGGGGATGCTTATAGTTATGGCATCCTTTTGTTGGAGTTGTTTACAGGGAAGAGGCCTACACATGACATGTTCATAGATGGACTGAACCTCCACGAATTTGGTAAGGTGGCTTTGTCCGACGAAGAACAATTGCCTTATATCTTGGATCCTATTCTACTTCAGGACACATTTGGTGGGAATATGAATAGGAACAAGAGAGTGAAGGATTGCTTGATTGGGATATTTGGGATTGGTGTTGGTTGCTCCATAGAATTTGCAGAGGGAAGGATGAACATGAGGGATGTTACTGCAAAACTCCTGTCCATCAGAAGCAAACTTGAAAGACCTGCTGCAAGAAGAGGTCAAGAAGCTAACTAGCAAAAACCTGCAGGTAATATTGCATTTTACTTGAGCTGTTAAATTTTTTTTTTTCAACGAAAAAAAGAAAGCAATCATTTGAATTTTCCTGTTCGAGCAGGGTCATTCCAGTTTCCAAGTTCGTCAGGTGAATGGGGAAAGAATGGCTCTACTAGAAGATGTATCTTATACTCCCTGCATGGACTAATTATATAGGCTATAAACCTGTTGAATATGCGTTGTGGTTGTTTTCTTTTTTATTTCTATCTAATATATGTTTTTTAAGCTAGTTCAAGATGTATCTTTCTTTATCTAGTATATTAAAACTTGTAGTAAGTCCACGAATTTGTGAATCAGTTAAGAACTGAATTTGATCCTGAATCATTCATCTAAATGTGACTAGATTTCCTCCTGGAAGTGTTATGCAAGTTTTGCTTCTTTTTTGTTTTGCTAAGCAATTTTCTAACCATTATATTACGCGATAGTGAACCGAGGAAAAATACAAGTCTAACCAATACACGTCTATTGGATCTCTTGCTTCTTTTTTTTTTTTTTTGTTTTGCTGCTAATCGTGTGTATTCACTGGATTAATACATCATGTAATTGCCTTGCCATACAACCTGCAGGAAAGCGGAAACTCATGAATCCCAACTAGCCGGTCAGGACTTAGAAGCAGATTCCGGCCGGGACATATCTAAGGAGGAACAGCAGTTAGCCTGTTTGCTCAAATTACCCTGGAGGGAGCGTTTATGGAGGCAAAAATCCAAAATCAAATGGTGTAGATCGCGAAATAAAAATTCCAGAAAAAATTTTCACGCAGAAGAGGTATAGGAAGAATAGAATAGGTCTATTATGCACAGAAGTCTGAATGCTCTCTGTTCCTGACGCCATAAAGGAAGCTGCCGTTGAGTATTTCTCTGAATTGTTCAAAACTCCTTGTTCAGTGAAGCCTGAGTTCGGAATTAGTTTGTTCCTACTAGATCATCATGATCAGCGTAGGAGTTATAGTTGGTATTATAGGTTTTACTAGTTAAATGCCCGCGCGTTGCTGCGGGATTTTGGCTTTCTCGCATATTAAAACATTATGTTACTCTTAGGGTTATTTTTAATTTGACCATTAACCTGTTATGATTATTGTTATTGATTTGTCAATCTTATAATGTATATTTCTCAAGTGAAAAGCAGCTAAGTGACAACCTAACTCCTAATCTCTAAGTGTCAACCTAATTCCTAATCTCTATACACGATTTCATTTCCAAATTGTTGAATTCTTTGTTAGTAAAATAAATATACGTATTGTAATCAATAAACGAAAAGTAGAAACTATTTGCAAACTAATAAAGAGCAAGTCATAGCTTTCTATGCTTATACTAATGATGTTCCACACACAAAAGAAGGCCACGGCAAATAAAATAGACCACAGACAGACAAATTATAAATTATCATCGAAGGTAGGCAACTCAATCATAGGAAAACCAAAAATTTTCATGTTCGCAGTTGCTAGTTCTGTTGCTCTCCTCTTTCGATCACTTGCAAATAATTACCAATAACTATAGGCTTTCCCAAAATAACGATCAAGTGGCGGTCACAACCTTGTTTGATTTTTCTTTGACTGCGTAAAAGAATGTAAAAAAAAAAAAAAACAGAGAGCTATAGTGATCACTGGGAATTGGTGACACAAAGAGCTACACTGATCTGCAAAATACTTAAACAAAATATAATATGGAGAGCATTACCTATATCACTGCTACTGCTATATAAAAAGACAGGAAATCATTCCGTTTGGAGCAGGCACCATCCTGTCCTCTTCCAAGCCTTTCAAAAGGATGGGGTCTAGGCAAACCTGTTAGAATTCACTACGAACTGAGCTCGTCCACGATGTTGTTATGGGCTTAAGCCTTTAGCTTTTTCTACATTCTCACTATTATTCTTTGTAAATAATTTACATCAATAAAGCCAATCGATTTCCATTAAAAAAAAAAAGACTGGAAATCACAAAAAAAAAAAAATTCCAAGAGTTAATCGAACCCCAAGGGAACTTTGGGAAACATTGGGAAACAGAAGAAATGAACAAAAGTGAGAAGTAATGAAACTAAAGGAAACCATTTTTGTTGTTAAGCAATTAATTAAAGATCGGTAAAAAAAACAAATAGGTAAGCTGAAAAAAAAAAAGAAATCACATTACCTGCTTTATCCCATCTTTTTTTAAGAAGCGAATATCTTTCTTTATCTCTCTTGAATTCAAATGCTTAAACTTAATGATTGGCCATCACTCTAGGAAGTAGGAAGAACGGCAAGCCTGAAATAAAAAAAAAAAGACAGAAGGTGAAGTAGAAAGAAAAGAAAAAGAACAGGAACTCATGCTCAAGATACATGATGGCATGAAGATTTTTTTTATCTTTAATCTCTAGGGATGGTGATAGCTATGCAAGCTATAATAATAACTACAGAAGAGATCATGGAGGCACAGGAGGTCCCATGGGAGGCGGTAAAAAGAGGATAATGAGGATCCGTTCAAGGCAGCAACGAAACAAAAAGGCAAAGGAGGTGAAGAAAGAGGTAGAGATTGTAGAGGGATAACAGTTGTTGGTAGAGAAGGAATTTGCCCCACTATAATGTCTAGGTGTTGATGCCTACAACTTGACAACTCATCTTCCTACATTCATTGCAATTTATAAAATTTAAAAATTAATATAGAAGGATGGAATTAGGAAATAATGTGGAGTTTTTTTAAAAAAAATTGAATCTAGTTATGTCTCAGTACAACACGCGACCAGTTTCAATGCAAAAAGTAAATAAGGTGGAGTTAAACCTACAATTGATCCTTAGCTGCTAAATAAAAAAACTTAATCAAAATATATAGAGTTATTTGTGGAATTATAGGATTATTGAGGATATATTTGGGATTGTACTTTGCCATCGGTAACCCTTATCCTAACGTTATTATTAAACAATATAGAGTTGTTTGTGGAATTATAGGATTATTGAGGATATATTTGGGATTGTACTTTGCCGTCGGTAACCCTCATCCTAACGTTATTATTAAACAAAACAGGGACAAATTTACCATATTAATATTTTCATCAGGCAAAAGGGTCAAAGCACTTGCTCCAAACCTTCCCTGCTTTAGTATATATAGACAATTTTACACGGGTTCATGCTAACATTTCCCACTCTTTCTTTTTTGGAGGACTAGGAGTACTATGCTGTTTGTTTAGAATAACATGGATGTTGTGTTTAGACTCTGAGAAAATTTATCCAAAATTAATGACAGTACACATCAAATTGTCAATATGTAGTTTGGTAGTAAGTATGTGATTATAATAATTGTCTTGCTCATTCCTTTCTTCCTTATCTTTCACTTATTGTTCATGACTTAGTTCTAAAGAGCAAAGACTCCAAAATGTCTTGGTCTATCCTATTCCTATGCTTCTGCCTCCATCAACTGAACTTATTCGAATAGTCGCATTGGATAACAAACTAATGTCCGTAGAAAAACAAATAAATACCCCTAATTTCCTATGAAGCGTTTACTTATTGTATTGGCCCACCGAAAATATTTATAAAGCACAGTGAATACACAAGTTTTTTTTTTTGTTTTTTTGATAAGTCATCTCGTTTTTATTAAGAAATTTTAATACATGATGGTGGTAGAAGTTGAAGACAGAAGATGAAAGCTAAGAAAATTACAAGTAAAAGAAGACTTCTTAACAGGAATAAACTAAAAGAAAAGAAGAAGAATCATGAGAGAATCATTGTACAGATATACAATTCAGCAACTACCCAAGCATGAGAGGAAGTTATCTAGGGAAATTCCTGGTGATGATGAAATTTGGATTAATGACGGTGAAAACAATGCCGTTGTAATTTTCTAATATATTAGTGCAGAATTTTTAAAGCCATTACATGAAAGCAAGGCGTGGTATTACATTGTTGGTCGCTAGTGGTTGACTTGGACATTTCAGTTCTGCTTCCTAAATACGGCGTGGATACAGGGTAGTGACTTTTAGTATTTTCGTGAATGTCTTTATTCAAGGAATTGACTTCAGTTTTTTCGTCAATGTCTTTATTCAAGGTTTCCTTATGGACAGGGCACATCATAGGACCAACAAGAGTGACTTTTCAGTTCGTGCTCTATACACTCGGTGACTAGTTTGTTTGTTTGTTCTTACTTTGTGTTTACTGGCTGGTATAATTTAAACAGCAACAAATGCCTGCATGCATTGCATAGCCATAGTCCATTCCAATTATCTATATATAAAACACCAAGCACGCAGTTCTCCACCTCATCAACCAATCTCATATTCTCATTGCTATCAAAGATATGGAATTCACACACTACCACTTGTTTTCCTCCATTTTCATTCTTGCTGTTGTTGTCTGCCTAACCTTTACTTTCTCATCAGCCTCATATGCCGCTACCATTATAGGCAATGAAACAGATAGACTGAGCTTACTTGAATTCAAAACCCAAATAACAAAAGACCCTTTTGGTGTTTTGGGCTCCTGGAACCAAACCGTCCATTTTTGTCAGTGGTATGGTGTTACTTGTGGCCGTAGGCACCAAAGAGTCACTGCATTGCACCTCAACTCCTCAAGACTTGAAGGCTTCCTGTCTCCCCATATTGGGAACTTGAGCTTCCTAAGGGAATTATGGCTCCAAAACAACAGCTTTAGTGGCCAAATCCCACCTCAAGTTAGCCATTTGCCAAGATTGCGAGTACTAGGGCTACACAACAATTCTTTCTCCGGAAATATCCCAGCCAATTTGTCAGCTTGCTCCAACCTCAAGGCAATCTTTCTTGATAACAACAAGCTGGTTGATAAGATTCCAGAGGGGCTTGGTTCTATCCCAAACCTCCAATACCTTCACATTGCAAGAAACAGACTAACCGGAAGCATCCCTCCTTCTTTAGGAAATCTTTCATCTTTGGTGCAACTTTGGACATCCTTCAATAACTTGGGCGGAAGCATACCTGAATCCCTAACCCAACTCATAAACCTACAGTTGTTTGGCCTGGAAGAGAACAATTTGTCAGGTATTATCCCTCCCCTGTTATACAATATCTCTTCTATCCAGAATTTTTCGGTGATTGGAAACAGATTGCATGGCACTCTTCCTAGAGATTTAGGCATCTCTCTTCCCAATCTTTCCTTCTTCGGTGTTTCATTAAATCATCTTACAGGCAGTTTTCCGGTGTCTTTATCCAATGCCTCAAATTTGGTATACTTTTTTTGTACTGAGAATGAATTTACTGGGGAAGTGCCAAATCTGGAGAATCTCCAGAGGTTGGAAGAGTTTCGCATTTACAACAATAGGTTGGGAGGTAGTGGAGAAGAGTTGAGCTTTGTTTCATCTTTATCAAATGCCACCCGCTTACGCGTTCTGGACATAGCTGTAAACAACTTTGAAGGCTTGTTGCCTGCAGCTATAGCCAACCTCTCAACTACAATTGAATGGTTGACACTAGACAACAACCAAATATCTGGAACCATCCCGACTGGAATTCATAATCTCCAAAATCTGGAGGTAATATATTTAAACAACAACAATCTCACTGGAGTCATTCCCTCAGATATTGGAATGCTGAAAAAGCTCGTGTATTTTCAAATTCATGTAAACGATTTCACTGGTAACATTCCGGAATCCATAGGAAATCTTAGCTTGTTAATTTATTTGAGTTTAGGGGGGAATAACTTTCAAGGACACATCCCTTCAACTATTGGCAATTGCCAAAAATTGTTAGGTCTGGATCTTTCGGATAACAATCTCACTGGTACTATTCCTGTGGAGATATTTGGTATCACATCCTTGTCATTCTTTCTAGACTTGTCGAGTAACGGTCTAAGGGGTTCCCTTCTCATGGAAGTTGGAAATTTGAGAAATCTCGGCCAACTTGGCCTATCACATAACATGTTTTCTGGCGAAATTCCTAGCGATATTGGAAATTGTGAGAGCCTGGAGCGTCTTGGGCTGGATGGGAATTTCTTGCATGGGAGCATACCTCCAACTTTCAGTTTGCTCAGAGGGATCCAAGAGCTAGATCTTTCAGATAACAATTTGACAGGAAGCATTCCACTATTTCTTGAGGGATTAAAAGTGTTGGAATACTTAAATCTCTCTCATAATGATTTTGTGGGTAAAGTGCCAACCAAAGGAGTCTTCAGCAATTCAAGTGCAGCTTTCCTGATGGGAAACGATATGCTGTGTGGAGGCATTCCAGAATTTCATTTGCCAAAATGCGTAGTGACACAGTCACATAAGAAGAACAGATCCAACCTTGTTGTCGTGATAGTGGCAACAATTTCTGGATTGTTGGGGGCAAGTTTAGTTTTGTATTGCTTGTATCTTTTTTCATGGAAGAGGAAAAGGGATGAACATGTTGAAAATCCTCTAGGCAATTTGCAGCTGTCTTATCAAAGTCTGCTCAGAGCTACGGATGGATTTTCTACTACAAACTTGATAGGAATTGGTAGCTTTGGATCTGTGTACAGAGGAATTATCGGAGAACCAGAGAGAACGACAATCGCAGTCAAGGTGCTGAACCTTGTGCACCCCGCAGCTTCTAAAAGTTTCCTGGCTGAATGTGAGGCCTTGCGCGACATCAGACATCGAAATCTTGTGAAGACACTAACTGTTTGTTCAAGCATTGATTTTCATGGAAAAGACTTCAAGGCTATTGTTTACGAGTTCATGGCTAACGGGAGCTTAGACGAGTGGTTGCATCATTCCTCCTCTCATGCAGAGAATGAGGTACGAAAGAACTTGAGCTTCATTCAAAGGCTAAATATTGCCATTGATGTGGCTTGTGCGCTGGATTATCTGCATCATCAATGTGAGATACCTCTGGTGCATTGTGATATCAAGCCAAGCAATATCCTTCTCAATGATGACATGACCGCACATGTTGGTGATTTCGGATTAGCAAGATTCCTACTAGAAACAAACCCAGCAAGTCAAACAAGTTCTAGTGGAATAAAAGGAACTATAGGTTATGCTCCTCCAGGTAAAACTTATTTCACCCTCAAAATTTTTGGCAGAATTTTTTATTTATTTTCAATCGAAATCGTCTAGTATTGTTGTTTATCTATCGCAGAGTACGGAATGGGAAGTGGGGTTTCAACATATGGGGATGTTTACAGTTATGGCATCCTTTTGTTGGAGTTGTTTACTGGGAAGAGGCCTACACATGACATGTTCAAAGATGAATTGACCCTCCATGAATTTGATAAGATTGCTTTGTCCGATGAAGAACGATTGCCTGAAGTCTCGGATCCCATGCTGCTTCAGGGAACCTTTGGTGGGAATATGAATAGAAACAAGAGAGTGAAGGAATGCTTGATTGGGATATTTGAGATTGGTGTTACTTGCACCGTAGAATTTGCAGAGGGAAGGATGAACATGAGGGATGTTACTGCAAAACTCATGTCCATCAGAAGCAGACTTGAAAGACCTGCTGTAAGCAGAGGTCAAGAAGCTCACTAGCAAAAACCTGCAGGTAATATTGCATTTTACTTGAACTGTCAATAATTATTTT